>JAJIBD010028477.1:0-49069 GCA_021461705.1 Cryptotis parvus
TTAATTAATTTTTTTAACATTTTATTATACCACTGTGAGATATACAATTACAATAAAGCTGCCACGCTTAGTTTCGGTCACACAGTGTTCCCGCTCCCCACCCTCCACCAGATTGCCCCACAGCCACCACCCATCTCTCGATTTCCTCCCACTCCCACATACTGCCTAAATGGCAGGTTCTTTATCTCCTCTCCTATCCCTCTCTCTCCTCCTTCTCCCACACATTTGTGGGTTGCACTACTAGTACAACTTAGGAAGCCATCATTTGCATTTTTTGTCTGTATTTAATGCTCAATTCTATGTTAGCATCAGAACTTTAGACATTTATTCACACATATTCCTTTCTATCTAAACTAACCTCTCTGACTCCCACACTTGTGGTAATTTCCACTTTTGGTAAAGATTTCCTAGTATATTTATGTCATGCAAATAAATGCACTAATTCTATGTCTCTCTCTTTCCTTCTGACTCATTTCACTCAACATGATTCTTTCCATATCTATCCATTTATAGCAAAATTTCATAACTTCATTTTTTCTGAAACCTGCATAGTATTCCATTGTGTAGATGTACCACAGTTTCTTTATCCAGTCATCAGTTCTCGGGCATACTGGTTGTTTCAGGTTCTGCTATTGTGAACCTAGTGCTGCTATGAAAATAAAAGTGCGGATTGTGTTTCCGCCTGTGTGTTTTTGGCTTTCCAGAGTATATTCCTAAAAGTGGTATGGCTGGGTCAAAGGGAGCTCAATTTCTAGTCTTTGGAGGAATGTCATATTGTTTTCAGAAAGGTTGTACAAGTCGACATTCCCACCAACAGTGCATGAGAGTCACTTTTCCCCACATCCACGCCAGCACTTTGTTAGCACCCTTTTGGATATGGGCCATTCCTCTGTGGTGTGAGGTGATATCTCATTGTTGTTTTGATTTGCATCTCTCTGATGATTAGGATGATGAGCATTTTCACATGCTTTTGGCCATTCGGATTTCTTCCTTGTCAAAGTTTCTGTTCATCTCTACTCTCCCATTTTTCTAATAGGGTTGGCTGTTTTTTTCTTATGTATGTGTACCATGCAGTGCCTGATATATCCTGGATATAACCTCTCATCAGATGGGTATTGTGAATATTCTTTCATTATGTGGACTGTGCTTTCTAATCTTGGTCACTGTTTCTTTTGGACCTCCTGTATTTTCAAATGAGGCTCTTGCTAAGGCTTTTTGCAAGATGAAGTAATCATCCAACCTAAAATCAGAAACTCATCCAGGGTCAGTAAGATCCAAATAAAGTTGCTTCCTGATTCAGGAGACAAAGTTTCATAATGTGCCCAAGAGAAATCACAGAAGGATTCAGGTGAACTTGGAAGAATAAACAGGTCTTCCTTAATTGAGCGGCCAGGACAGGATGTTCTAGGAATTAAAATAGTTACCCTCTGACGTTTTGTCATTATTATATTCCGATTTTCTGTAAATGTTCTACAAGTAAAACCTAATTAATTGGGGAACATATGGGGATACATTAAGAATTAGCAGCTTTATTTTACAGTTGGCATTAGGAGTAAAGTAATATAAGTGTTCTTACACAAGTATTTATTAAATTCTATTGGTCAATGATGCACCAAGCTAAGGGGAATAGAGTCTTATCTCACACACACATGTATTGGGAAGTACTATTGTTTTTGTTTGTTTTTCTATATTTTTAAGAGGAATTTAAAAATTGATTTCTAGTAAATGTTTCTTTTTATGTGTCAGTCTGTGTGGTTATTGATTACTGTCACGGGACTAAAACCAGACTTCCTTAGGTCAAGCCCCTGTCTCTTTCTGTCAAAAAGTAGGAGTTCATGAGGTCCTCTTCAGAACTGTGGTGATGATTAAGATAAGAGATTTAATTTGTACAGTGGTGATATTACAACATCTCTCATTTAATTTTGCTGCATCTCCTTTTTTTGCTAAATTATATTTAATTCCCTAAGGAAACCAAGTGGCAGGGCAAGATTCAAGCCACGTTCTTTCTATGCTTCTTTTTCAGGTTGGGTTAGAACAATATATCAACGTTCCAGGTCTTTTCTCAGAGGGCTGGATTCCTAAGACTTTACATCAGAAAGTTAACAAATGAGCTCAAAAATGCCCCACCCTATTTTTGTTTTTCTTGGACCCACTCAGCTGTGCTCAGGGTTTACTCCTAGTTTTGCACTCAGGATTCATTTCTAGCAGGGACTCTGGGAATCATACTTTGGTGTTGGGTGTAAACCACGTCATCCACATACAAGTGCCCTACCTGCTGCACCTATATTCAGTCCCCAAAAGTAGCCCTTTTCTATCCTCCTCTTGCTCCTAGTCATTCCTTACTTTCCCCCAAAATAGGACTGTTACACACTGACATCTCCATATGGCATATATGCAAATTCCTTCATCTCTTCCTCCTTTTCTTTTCTTTCCTGACATTGTTACCCAAGTGTAATTATTTTCTGGTTACCCGAGTATAATATTATCTGGGGAAAGACTGTTTGAAGTCCTGTTGGTACTGAGGTATGGTGCTAACTGGAATTCAAGTAGTTCTTGACTCCAATCAATTTTATCAGTTAGGGCAGAGACCGATAAAAGTATATAATTAAGAGAAAATTTGAAAAAATAACATCTCATTCCCGAAAAGTCATATCCTTAATCCTCTATCCAGTTCAATGGGATACCTTGGTATGGAGAGTCTCAAGAATAGGTATTTGTTTGTTTACACAATTTTAATTGTCTACTCCAGGGCATATGAAAACTTCCTGTAAATGGGGCAGAGAATAAAGATTTTAAACTTTGAAGACCATTACAGCATTGTCAAAATTACTCAACCACTATTAGTCTATTAGTATTTAAAACAAAGTCATAGAAGATATGCAAGTAAATATCAATGGACACATTTTAAAATTATTTATAAGTATTGGAATTAAAATTTTACACATAATTGATATTACAGAAAATAATAATAATCCTATGATTTTCCCCAACCATACTAAAAAAAGTACACTTACTTAACTCATGGAGTTGACTGACAGATCAGCTCTAGTTTGCCAATCCCAAGTTTATTCTGTATCAGGCACTGTATCACTGTATCACTGTCTTTCCCATTGTTCATCGATGTGCTCAAGTGGGCACTAGTAACATCTCCATTAGTCCTGTTGCAACCAGAGTGTAACCCAAGGGCATCTACGCTCCAGGGACAGAGAGAGCCTCAGCTCATTCTTCAAGTCATGGAATTGAGGGTCCATAATTGTTACTAGTTTTTGGCTATGCAAACAAATAGACATGTTTTTCCCTACAAAGCTTTTACAAGAAGTTTTCTAAAAGTGTCTGTCTTAGAACACTTTAATTAATAATACATCAGTGCAGTATCAAGATGCAAAAATGCAAGTGTCCTATGAGTGCTTCTGTGTATGAACACAAAGAACACACAAAGACTAAATGAGCACAGGATCCTGCAAGGAGTCTACTGAGAAAATCTGATGGAGAAAACATCACCCCCTCCAAACTGAACTGTACTGAACAAAGAACTGTGAATGCTCATTTGTCAAGGTATTAACACCCAAGAGATAAAAAGCACTGGTAGAACTTAACAAGAAAAAAAAATACCAAAGGATCAAAAAAATGAGGGGAAGAAACTTCCTCAAGACATACAGGTGTCCAAAAGGTATATATAACAAAATGCTCTGTGTCACTTAACATGATGGAAATGCAAAATAAAAGATATCTCTTCTCTCACCAGTGAGACTGGCACACAGGGTGGATGTGAAGGTGAGGGAATCCATATCCACCGCTGATGGGAATGTTGACTAAATTAACCATTTTGATAACAATATGGATACTTTACAAAAGCTAGAATTGATATTCCATCAAATCCAACAATTTTTTTTCAGTATTTGCATCTATCCCAAGAGGTAAAATTCTATTTATAAATGACAACTGCCCTTCTACATTAATTGCATTACCCACAATTCACAATAGCCCAAATCTAGAAGAAATCTCGATATAGGAAAATATCTATAGGAAAAGACAAATGTAATTTGTTGTTTCTTTGGATGCATTTGGGAGTATCATGTTATGTGAACTGAGAAGGAGGACAGGTATAAAATGATCTCCCTCATATCTAGGATAAAAAGAAATATAGAAAGGCAACAAATATCTGATGGCAACAGAGCAGCCCATATCATGCAGGGTGGCTGAGGTGGGTGGGAAGAAACTAGATAGAGGACCAGACAGTAGAGGAGGGAAGCTGGTGGGGGTGGAGGGGTGGTGTTGGAAGGTTTATGCATAAAATCTCACCATTATTAATAGTGTAAATCATGGTTCTTAGAGAAAAAAAAAGAGTATTTGGAAGAGTATTTGGTAAATATTGATTTTTTTCATTACAGGATTTCTAACTGATATTATGACTATCCAAAGGTAATAAGGTATGAGAAACTGCTAAGCCAGTAGTCTTTAACCACAGAGTGCTTTTACATGGGATGATCTTTTCACAGGTGTTTCATAAAACACACAGAGAAAACATTTTTCACTTACTTGGCAGTATTGTGATAAACCCACGTACTCACATATACAAACAGTGCACTCTGTTACAGAGCCAGATTCCTAGTTGCACCTGTTAAAAAAAAAAACTGACTCCAGTGCTGATGTAAAAAAAGAATGAGTTAAAGGTGAGATTTCTTTCCTTCCAGAATCCATAAAATATGTTCTCTTTGAAGATAAAAAGGTGGGAGTAGAAAGGAAAAGATCCATTTTGTTATTTCCAGAAAGTGCTTTTCTCCTCAATTTCTCATTTGAATAACTAAACTTTGCTGAACGGCTTGTGTTGCTGGCTCTCAGTCCCTACCATCCCTCAGGACTCTTCTCACATCTGTTCCCACTCTAGTTGCTGAAAACATCTCCAATTTCATTCTTCTCAGTTATGTAATTGCTGCTTTAATAATTAAACTTCAAAATCCATCTGACCCTATGCTCTTTGAGGTCACAAAGTAAAAAATAGTCAGAATGAGACTGGGGAAAGCTTCTATGCATTAAATGAAGGTGAGTGTTGTATAAAAGCCAACTCGAGTAGTAGGATTTAGTGGGACCTGTTTTGATCAGGAATCACGAAGCCTTTCAAGAAACTCATATAATATAGAATGATTCTCTAGGCCTCAGGCGCTAAAGGACTTTAGAATGAAGCTGTGTATTATGTGGGAGTCAGTGTTTAAAAGTCAGAACATAAGACAAAAATTGTTTAGAGTCAAAATTACCCTTGAGAATCCTTTAAAGTATCAACAAGTTTCCCAACAGTTCATAACTGTATATGTACTTCATAGACTTTCACTAAGTCAAAAAGACACTAAGTATTGTATACATTTATTTAGTTTAACACTAGAGGGAATTAGTTCACATGCATTCTGGTGCTTTGCTGTACAAAAATGATCTTGTTCTCCTAGACAGTTGAATATTCCTTAAAGAATGCACCTTTTATGTGGCTCTGAAATTTATTATTGTTAATGACTATGGACAAATTTCACTGAAGAATATGATTTTATTTTTCAGTCTGTGGACTCCTAGATTTATTTTGTTTATTTTCGGTTTTAGAACTACACACAATTTTCCTAGGGTTAATTCTATCTATCTATCTATCTATCTATCTATCTATCTATCTATCTATCTATCTATCTATCTATCTATCTATCTATCTATCTATCTATCTATCCACATCTATCTATCTATCTATCTATCTCTTCCTTCATTCCTTCCTTCATTTATTTATTTATGTATTTATGTATTTATGTATGTATGTATGTTGGAGGACAGGTTTAGCTATTCTGGGAGTTTTGTTGTTTTGCCCACTCCCAGCTTAATCTACTTAAGTCAAGTTTCATTCTAATGAGACTTCTCTTCTATGTAAACACTGCTAGAGGGTGTGGCACTTACAGAAGTCACCTTGATCGAATAACTTCTGACTTATACATCTACTAAGACTTCTATGTTTTCTAGATTGGGCACAGCTCCTCTTTATACCCACTGCACCCAGCGTGGGACAGTTAGAATTTACCAGGAGACTACCACCCTGGCTACGTTGAGACTATAGGAACACTATAGGAAGGATCATACTAGTTTGCTCTAAGCAGGTGAGAGTGACTCTTTCAGTACACTAGAGCAAGATACTCAGAATCACCCTGGTGCAGATAATAATAAGAAGGACCTTGTGGGTACCATCTAGATTACATGAAGCTCATGAAGTTTAAGATGTATTACTTTATATCAGCCCTCTCTCTCCAGTGTTTTACATAAGAGATAATCTCCTTAGTCCTTGGCATAACCTTTGTTTATACCTGCAATAGGGTGTGGCACTACACTCTGTTTAGGGTTCTTTGTTGACATGACACCTCCCGATTGGATTACTTTGGTGTATATAAGGGGCTGACTTGAGGCCCCCTTCACCTTTTGCCTTTTGGTTCCTCAGCCTTCAGTTTTTTGGCTCCTGCTTTTGGCTTTTGGCTTTTTGCTCTTTGGCCTTTTGCTCTTCTTCTGGGTAGGACTCAGCTCAGGTGAGATCCTCTCTCTTTGGTGGGAGACTTAGGCTCTTTTGTATGGTCTAAGTTCGGACCAGAGCTAAAGTTTGTTCATTATATTGGAGTGCTGTGGAAGAGCTTTTTGTACTATTAAAAGCCTTTTTGGACCTGCACCGGACTCGTGAGTTTTCATCTGTTCTCCGGCGTCCTCGGAGGTAGAAGACAACCTCTGTCCTGACACTGTCGGGGACCCGGTGGCGTTCCCCAACATATGTATGTATTTAATTAATTGAATCATCATGAGATAGAACATTACAAAGTGGTTCATGATTGGGTTTCAGTCATACAGTGTTCCAACATCCATTCTTCATTTAGGGATCATTCCTGGTGGGGCTCATTGGATCCTATGAGGTGCAAGGGATCAAATCCCGGTCAGCCACTTGTGAAGCAATCATCCTACCTCCTCTATTATCGCATATACTATGCTTCCTATACTAACTCTCTAGTCTTAAATGTATATTAAATTCATTAATTTTAAGTTCTATAAGCCGATCACGAGGCGTCCAGGGAGGGATGGCGGGTTCTAGCCCCTGGCCCGCCATCCCAGCAAAGCCTTCCAAGAATCCAGACGACCCCCCACTCCATGAGGGCCACCATTTTCCACATACGGACTCCCCTCTCATCAGAACTCCACCCAGAAGAAGACCTGATCACAACCCAGTTCATAATAAATGCTCGAGATCAGAGGTGACTACAAGAGTATGCCACCCGCACGGCAGAGCCTGGCAAGCTACACATGTCGTATTTGATATGCCAAATACCAGCAACAATTATAGTCCTCATTCCCATGACCTGATGGAATGCTTTGAGGCTCTTTATGTTCCTGGAGCAAGCAGATGCCCTTGGGCTCTACTAGCATGAGACAGGACATATGGAGATGTTACTGGTGCCCGCTCGAGCAAATCGATGATGAACGGGAAGACAGTGATACAGTGACAGTGAATTTTGGGTTATTTATTATTTTTAATGTCCTGGACATTCTGGTGACTGAACAAACACAGCCTGAAGGGAAAATCAGTAAAATGTAAAGATATATTTAAGTTCAGTTGTAATGGCAAAATGATGAAGTAAGTATCTTAATATTCTCACTGATCGTTATTCTCCACATCTGCCTCTCTCTATATCTAACACACACAAATACACTCAGAGAAAGATGAAACGTGATTCTGCCATTTCTTGTATATTCAACTTCAGACCTAGTTCTGGTTTCATACACTTCCATATTCTATAGCATGTTCTATAGCATGTTCTATAGCATTTTGCCTCTCAAAGTCACTGAAGGGGGTATATAGATATGGTTTTAAGCATCTTTGAAACTGTAGCCAAATGTTTCATCACTAACTCATTGTTTCTGCCTGGAATTTAGTAACCTCAGGCACTGTCACATTGAGGAGATATTTGAATAAACTTGTTTAGGATAAGTAGAATTTAGGAGTGGGTTGTAGATGAAGATTTAAATTATGTATGGAATATATATTATAATCTGTATAATATGTATTTATATATGTAGATAAATTATATAAATTTTTATATATACATAAAAATCTGGAAAAGTTCTCTAGCACGAACCTCCTTTAAACCAATAGCATTTCCTTGAGATTGAAACATATACAACACATATTGATCATGGTAATTGGAATTAATGGAATTTCTAGAGCAGAATGAACAATTTGACTTGACTAGAACACAAAGGCTGGAAAGAATATTGAAAGGAAAGAACAAGATTAGAGAGTTCAGATCATGGAGTGTCCTGTGCTGTTTATGGGAAGCAGAATAATTCCCCCCCAACGGTTCACCCTAATCCCCAAAGCCAGTGACTAGTCTATAGGGCAGAGCAAAGAAGAAATGACTTAGGCTTGCTAATCAATTGATCTTGAGATGGAGATAGTGCCCTCTGTTATCTAGGTTGGCTTAATCTTAACATTTTCTTAAGAGTGGAAGAAAAAGATAAGAGAGTGAACCAGAGAAATGAAGCATGAAGAAAACTCAGTGCAGTGCAGAGGAATGGGGAGCTCTTCTATAAGCTGGAAAAGGCAATAAAAGGGATTGCTGAAGTATCTAAAAAATCAACAGAAAATAAAAACTACAGGTCTACTAACATATTAATTTTAGCCCAGCAAGAGTCTTATTTGATATATATATAAACATATATATTATATATTACATATACTAATATATATGTAATATTATGTATATGATCATGAGGCACTTGGGAGGGAAGGCAGATTCTAGCCCTGGCCTGCCATTCCAATAGCGCCTTGCAAGAAGCCAGAGGAACCTCTGCACCATGAGGGCAGTCATTTTCAACTGCCATTTCATTTCCATAGCTCATCAGAGCTCTACCCAAGAGAATAGCCAATCTCTCCCCATTGAGGCCATGTGGTTCATCTGTATCCCACCCACACACCAGAGCCTGGCAAACTACCCATGTCACATTTGATATGCTAAAACCCAGCAACAATTATAGACCTCATTCTCATGACCTGAAGGAATGGTTTGAGGCTCTTTGTGTTCCTCTAGTGAGCATATGCCCTTGGGCTACACTAGCATGAGACAGGAAGTATGGAGATGTTACTGGTCCGCTTGATGAACAGATCAATGAACAACGGGAAGACAAGTGATACAAGTGATTATTTATATAATATTCTTTATACAATAAGTATAAATTTCAGAATCATAAATATAAATTTATGATATTGTAAGTCACTAAGTTAGTAGTAGTTTAAGATAAACAATAGTAAACTATTGAAACATCTTAGGAAATGTTCTGTGTATAAGATAGAGGGAAAGGAAGTATGGAGATGTTACTGGTGCCCACTAGAGCAAATCAATGAACAATGGGAAGACAAGTGATACAAGTGATACAAGTGAAGTGATAAGGTAGGAGCCTTGGATAAGCCCAGATTCTTACTAGTGATTGAGTCTCTTGGTATATGTCTTCACCAATCAGAGCAAGTATTCTAGCTGAAATTTTTTGACCATGATAAAAATATTCTAAATCTTTCCAATATGGTAGCCACCAGTTCACTGTCTCTTGTATGTTAAAAGCATGACTGTTGTGACTGAAGAAGTAAAAATTAAAACTAAAGCAGCTTATACTTGCATTTGAATTGTGTCAAATTATAGCTTTCTGTTTCTTCTGGACTTCTCCAAACCTAGATTTTCTCATCTATAAAGAGAAAATTTATATATATCTTTTCTATATATAATAAATTTATATATTATTTAATATATATAAATTTAATATATTTATATATATTTTTCTTTTTATATATATAGAGAGAGAGATTGAGACTTATAGATGAGCCAAATACCGCCAGGATGGATATGCCGCTCCCAACATTCTCCCTTCTGGAATCCGACATGCCATTTCTTTGGTAAAGAAGCAAATAGCACCCGGCCCAGACAAAGTCAGACCCAAACACTTGAAGAATATGCCATCAGTACTCAACACACTGGCTCGGCTCTTCACATGCTACCCAGGACCTAGTGTATTGTTGGATAGAGCCAGAGGATGCAGGCACACTGAAAGACAAGGTGGCGACTCATTAAATACTGAAAGCCAGAACTACCAGAAATCCCACCTTTGGGTCTGCAGCAGAAGAAAGGAGTTTGTTGAGGAATGCAGGGATGTGAACTGACTCAGAGGCCTGTTCACTGCCACTGTGGTGCATGACGAGCTATGGTGTGGCTGCTCCTTGGGATGTGACTTAGCTCCCACCATTTGCAACACCATGAATAGACTTGGAGGAAAATATGCTAAATAAAATGGTCCAGAGAACAATGAATCCTGTGTGATCTGAAAAGAAGCAAACTGAAAAACAAAGATAGCTTGGGGTTTCCAGGGTGGAGGTGAGTGAAACACCTTCTGAAAGGTATGTGAAACTTTGGAGATGAATCCTGGGATGTGTGAGGTGTAGCATGGTCTGGTGACTGCAGTGAGCAATACTGTGTCCACGACATTGGTAATGATCTGCCTGTTGTCCATCATCTACAAGCTGTTCACTTGTAGATGAGTCATCCTGAACAAGATTGGCAGAACATTAGATGAAGGACAACCATGCAAGCAAGCTGGCTTCTGAAAAGTATTCAGCACAATCAACCATATCCACACAGTAACCAAGCTCATTGAGATTTGTAGGGAGTTCAAGATGCCACTTTGTCTAACATTCACTGATTTAAAGAAAGCCTTTGAATCTGTTGAGACTGAAGCATCATTGAAGCCCCTAGCCAAACAAGGCGCTCAAACTCAATACATCAAGATCCTCCGTGAGCTGTATTACGGATTCACTACCAGGATCTCACCAATCTACAAAGAAGTGATTATTGATGTCAAAAGAGGGGTTCTGCAGGGTGATACCATTTTACCAAAACTCTTCAGCACTTCCCTCAAGAACGTAGGGAAAATGCAACAATTTGAATGGGAAGGAATGGGAGTGAAGATTGATGGTCGGCAACGGCACCACCTCTGCTTTGCTGATGACATCGCCCTAATAACACCAAACACTAGCCAAGTGACACAAATGCTGGCTGACTTTGACCGAGAATGTGGAAAGATAGGTCTACAGCTGAATCTCAACAAAACAATTTTCATGAAAAACAAACTAGTTCTGGATGCTCTATTCACTCTGAACAGAACAAACATTGCAGGAGAAATGCTGAGGCGCCCTGCAAAAAATCCAGGAGCAAGGTCAGAAATCCCCTTCAGTCCCAGGGGATTGTCAGCCAGCGGATGGAGAAAGACACAAGAATCTGGCAAAGTTTTAGGCATACAAATCAGCAATAGGAAAAATCCTGAATTTAGGATTTCTGGCTGGGCCCTGGCCACGTGTAGGCCAAGATGGCAACCACCACGTGTTAAGGCCCTGTAGAGAGCAAACAGTGAAGAGAGGCCAGCAGAAAGAGGACAAGAAAAGAGAGAGAGAGAGTGCTGCAAAAGGGAGCGATAAAGGAAGCAGGCTAGTTTTATATCCCTGCAACCAAGATCTCCCACTCAAAAGGAAAGCCATCAGAGTCAAATGCCCTTATGTAATTTCCCCAGGACCTCACCTAGGCCCTTTGAGATGTTAATGTTACCTAGCCAACATCTGCTTTGGAAGTGCCCCTGTAGGGTAGAGATAAGGAGTTCCTGAGATGAACTGTATCTCAGAATACAAAGGCATGCATCTGTACCAAAGAATATACTATAATCAGTTAAATATTTCTCCAAGCCTTCACAAGAGTATCATCTTTACTTCATGATAGCTCTGTATTTTAGCTTTGAGTTATCAGAGAGCCTTGCTTGCTTGCTTGGAGGCTAACAGCATTTCTCTCTAATTACTTAGAGATTCAACGTGGCCAGGCAAATATACCGGTAAGATCTAGCTAGTCCCACGATGATTGTGGTAGCATGAGAGAATATTTATACCAGCCAGTATAGAATACATGGTCAGATAAACTGCCACATTCAAACTGTCCTCCTCCTATCTACAAAGTGACCTGCAGGAGGCAACTCCAGATCAGATGCAGAGGCTCTGGGCAGAAGAGTACTGCAACAAATCATCTCTGAATGCAGCAGTTATGTGTACCTAGGTCGAGACTCATCATGATGAATGACCTAAAACCTGAGCTGCACAGGAGAAAGAGAGCAAGAGCATCGAAGAGAGCTAAAAGGACAAAGAACCTCCAGCCCGGGCACATCTCTTTGACTCCACCCATTCTCCCTGCATTAGCATACGCCTCAGAGACCTGGGAAAAGCAGCATGAGAATGCTATGAAAGCAGGATGAGAACGCTATTTGGGTCTCCCAAAGAGGAATAGAAAGAGCTGTGCTTGGAATATCACACCTCACTCAAGAGAGAAAAGGAATCTGGAGTTCTGACCTCTATCGCCAATCCAGAGTCAGGGACATTGTCTCATTTGCCAAGGCATTGAAAATCAGATGGGCTGGTCATATAATGCGTTTTCGAGATGACCACTGGACTAGAGCCGTTACTGACTGGATCCCATGGATGTCAAAAGATCACATGGCTGCCCACCTACAAGATTGTCAGACTTCATCAAGACCCTGAATGAACGGTTTGAGGCTCTTTGTATTCCTGGAGCAAGCAGATGTCATTGGGCTACACTGGCACGTGATAGGGACAAATGGAAACATTACTGGCGCCTGCTCAAGCAAATCAATGAATAATGGGGTGTTAAGTGATCAAGTGATAGAAAAAAAATTATAAATAGTAATTCTTCAGTGAACTATTATAAAGGTATATTAAGATATGTTGAGAAATGAAACAATTTTGGCATCATGTTCAGCACTAATGAAAAGTGTTTGTATACAGGTACTCAGATATATCTTGTTTTTTGGAGTTGAATTTGGTTTTTATATTACTAGAAAATAACAATTTTCATGACCATTCCAATTTTCCTCTTTAGCAACCTAAATAAATTTGCTATATTCTATTGATGTTTCTCACATACATTTTTCTAACCTTTTTAAATAACAACTTCCCAAAGCATGAGTAACATTTTAATTTCTTTTCGTAAACCAGCATTAAGATCTATTAATATTTATATCTGGTAGCTGGTACTAACAGGCAGTTGTCTGACTTGTATACCAACTCCATGGTCTTTTCAGTATTGTGGGTTCTTTGTCTTGTTCTGTTCCATCATCTCCCACTCTTGGATTCACTTGTTCTCTCTTCCATTCCTTAATCATTGTGAAGCACTGACTTTGTGCCTGTGAGACAGAGAACTGGTGGCCACTATATAAAAGAGATCAAAATCCCTTTTACAAAGACCCTTATTAACATATAACATCTAGTTTGACTTGCCAGGGATGAGTATCTTAATCTGAGTTCTTTACAACTCTGGATTCTTTACAGGAGCAGCCTAACTGGGGATAACTTGTGTGTTCCTTGAAAGGGTACCTAATCAGAGACCTACTTATGAGGGAAGATTGGATAAAAGAGGAACTAAATAGGTGTGTTGTATTGATCAGGCTAAGTTCAGTCTTCTTTTTTAATTGGCCTTGTCCCCACTCCCTGCCTCAGCTGTTTTCATTATCTATTTCCGTTGCCAGAGGGTCTGTAAAGTGAAGGGAAATAAGGTAGGCTCAAGAAAAGGAAAGCTTCTACTTCTGTGCTCATCCATTTAGGCTGTCTTTACTCAGGCAAATATTTGGCTTGTTTCACGACTGGTTAAGTCTGATGGCATAGATCTCAGATGTACATACACAGCATGGACACTTCTGGCCAGCTTCATGAGGCAGCCATCAAGCTGGGCCTGAATTTCCCATGTCCTGCATGATGTGAACTATGATCTCTTTCACCTGATTTCTCTGGGAGATACAGACTCAAGCTGGAGAAAGAAATTGCTCTTTCCAGGAAAGGAAAGTGAGTTCTAAGCTTTGTATAGGCATTCTAGGCCACTCACCTTCTCACACAGAAAAGCCTTACAGGAAGAGGTGAAATGATGACGCAAGATTATTTTTTGTTGAACAAAATTTACTTACAAGGATATGAGGGGGAAAAAAGAGAGGAAATACATAACAAAAAATAACAAGAGCTTTTCCAGAGAGGGAAAATCCACAAGCAAAGACACAGACAAGCAAGCAAGGTGCATGTTCAAGGAAGAACATGGGCTTGAAGAAAACCAGGCTGTGTTCAGTCTTATCCCAGGAGCAACTCTGGAATAGGAACAATACCTACAAGTTGTACAGTCAAGAGTCCTGCAACCATGGCTTATAGATCTCCATGTTTTTCTGTCATTGGTCACATACTGTTGTTAGCAGTCAGAGTTAAAATGCTCAGTCGCATTTAGACTTAGCAGCTTATCAATCAAGGGTAAGTCTTTGAAGAGGATCAAATTCAAGTAGTTGGTAGCCAAAGTTGTGTAAGGTAGGGCATTGCGTAGGTCACATACATGAAATTTTGTGAGGATATTAATAGCATCTATTTGAAATAAACTGAGATTAGCTAAGCCTATTATAGTGCTTAGGTGCTTGCATTACATGCAGCTGACCCAGTTTTGATCCTTTGTGCCCACAGAATAATCCATCACTGAATGTGGTCCCCAAACCAAAAACAGAAAAAAAGGAAAAGAAATAATATGGAAGTGGAAAACACAAGTACACACATATTAGCTCTTGTACTTAGTGTGAAATTAGAACACAACATATAATTACACACAAAAATATCAGGACATCTTTATGAGATGGTCATATAATTTCAAGGACTATGATAATATATATTGCAAATCATTTTATTAGCAATATTTTCTCAAACTAACAAATGACAGGTTTGAGGGCCATTATTTATTCTTAATTATTAAAAGAGCCAAATCCACCTTTTCTTGCCCTTTTAACACATCTTTTTATTGCTTTTTTCATGTGAAGTAAAAATTAGGGTTGCATTAGTGGAATTTTCAGAATAAGGTGAAGGTGGTTTAATTACATCAGTAAATATATAATGTATCCCATGATAATAATCCTCTTCTACTTTGGCTTCTTCCTTGACCTGAATAATCATGCGAGACTCAGGGGAATTTTTTTCTTATCAGTGCAATTTTAGAGAGCTGTTCATACTTGGTGTTTAAATGAACTGAAGAACAAAAATTTAAAATGCACAGAAATCTTTTCTGTAAGTACAATGCATTTGAGGGGGGCTCGACATAAATTCTTTTTACAGAGAATATTTGGAATTGAACACAAAAGTAATAATAATAGCAGAAGTAGTAATATTAGTCAATTATCTGGGAAATTTAGCTGGCTTGGCTCTTGTGAAAAGATATGTACACAGCTGTTCTAAGTAGGAAGCATTATTATCCCTATTTGAGAGATAGAAGAAGCAGAGGTTCAAAGAGTTAACTTAACACATGCCTGGCACTCCTTTAAGGTGTTTCTACATGCTGGTTTCTTATAGTGATGCTATAGTGTTCATTAAAAATACAGATTGTGTTTAATTCATAATCTAAGCAAAAGCTCTGTATGGCAGGGAAATAGTTTCAATGTAGGGGCCCAAAGATAAGAAGCTACCATGGACCTTCAGTGACAAGGATACCTTGGCCCTGTAGTGCAGAGGGAATATAAGGACACATCTGGAGGAACTCTGGGGGCTACACCATGCTGAGATTCAAACCCATGTGGTCTTGTGTGTTCCAGTAGTGCATCATAAACTCTGATTGATCTCCAAAATCCTGATGGAAAATACATTTTACTTAAATACAAAATTAATATTTTACATGTCTGGCTGTAACTAAGTCCATGTTTTTTTTTTTATTAGATCATTTTTATTTGGATTTTTTTTAAGTATTTTATTATACCACCGTGAGATATACAAATAAAAAGATATACAATTAAAAAGTTCATGTTTGGGTTTTGGTCATACAGTGTTTCAGCACCTGTCCCTCCACCAGTGCCCCATCTCCCCACCACCAACATCCCCGGTTCCCTCCCCCTTCCCCAGCCCTGCTCCATGGCAGGTTCTTTATTTCTTTCCCTTTCTCTCTCTTTCTCTTTTCCTTCCCTTCCAGACTATGGATTACAGAACATACATTAAAAAGGTTGTCATGTGTATCCTTTTGCCTCTATTTCATGCTCAGTTCTAGGTTGGCATTAGTACCCTCGACTATTATTAGCACCCCTGTTCCATTTTCTGTCTTACCTAAACTCTGACTCCCACACGTTTGTGATAATCTCCACCTTAGACAAGACCTCCTGATATATGTTTCACTTGACCTTGGATATTGGTATCATAATATGTACATATATATTTATGCCATGCAAATAAATGCAGTCATTCTGTATCTGTCTCTCTCTCCCTTCTGGCTAATTTCGCTCAACATAATCTTCTCCATGTCCATCCATTTATAGGCAAATTTTATAACTTCATTTTTCCTAACAGCTGCATAGTATTCCATTGTGTAGATGTACCAAAGCTCTTTATCCAGTCATCGATTTTCGGGCACTCTGGTTGCTTCCAGATTCTGGCTATTGTGAATAATGCTGCTATGAACATAAAAGTAGGGATGGTGTTTCCGCTGCGTATTTTTGGTTTCCCAGAGTAGATTCCCAGGAGTGGTATGGCTGGGTCAAATGGGAGTTCAATTTCTAGTCTTTGGAGGAAAGTCCATATTGTTTTCCCAGAAAGGCTGTACCAGCTGGCATTCCCACCAACAATGGATGAGTGTCCCCTTTTCCCCCCACATCCACGCCAGCACTTGTTGTTCTTGCCTTAGCAGTCCACAGAATGGGAAAGAATATTCACCCAATACCCATCTGATAAGGGGTTAATATCCAGGATATATCAGGCACTGGTAGAACTTTACAAGAAGAAAACAAACAACCCCATCAAAAAATGGGGGACAAGAAATGAACAGAAACTTCAGCAAGGAAGAAATTCGAATGGCCAAAAAACATATGAAAAAATGCTCATCATCACTAATCATCAGAGAGATGCAAATCAAAACAACAATGAGATACCACTTTACACCACGAAGTCCATGTTTTAAACCCAGAGGCTATAGTAATCAAATCTAACCTGATTTCGTTTGATCAGAAATGGTCACCTTGATATTCTAGAATGGGGTTCTTCCTTTTTGGATAAGACATTGCCCACCCCTAGTTCAACATTTCTTACTGAAAATCTAAGTATTTTTTCACATTTGCCTGAATTGTAATATTTTAACAGATTCATTTGGAAAGAGAGATACTCTGGAGATAAAACTAGAGCAGGCTTTCATTCTAACAAAATTATTATTTTTTAAATTTTTTATTTTTACAATTACATAACAAAATTATTGAGACAATAACTTTTCTTTCCTCCCTCCCTCCCTCCTCCTCCCCCTCCTTCCCTCCTTCCTTCCTTCCCTCCTTCCTTCCTCCCTCCTTCCTTCCCTCCTTCCTTCCTTCCTTTCTTTTAAAAAACCGCTAATAGCTAAAGCAATCCTTGGGAAAAAGATGAGAGGCATCACCTTTCACAACTTCAAACTATACTAAAAGCAGTGGTAATTAAAATGGCATGGTATTGGATAGAGACAAAACTGAGACCTATGTTATAAAACTGAATATCCTGACACCACTTACAAATATAGAATCACTAAATCTTCAATAAAGGAGTGAAAAAAGATTAAATGGAGCAAAGAAAGCCTCTTCAACAAGTTGTGCTGGAAAAACTGGGAAGCTACATGTAAAAAGAACTTAGACCTCTTTCTAATGCCATGCACAAAAGTCAGGTCAAAAGGATTAAAGGTGTTAACACCAGATCTGAATGTATAAGGTATATTGAAGAAAACCTAGGCAAAAGCTCTATGACATTGGAACTCAAGGCATCTTCAGAGACAAAACACCACTGACAAATCAAATGGAAGCAGAGATTAAACATATGGGATTATATGAAACTGAAAATCTTCTGCACCTCAAAAGAAACAGTGAATAATATACAAAGACAGTCTACAGAACGGGAATTATCACTCAATGCCCATCTGATAAGGGGTTAATATCAAAGATATACAAGACACTGGTAGAACTTTTACAAGAAAAACATTCAACCCCATTAATAAATGGTGAGAAGAAATGAACAGGAACTTTGACAAAGAAGAAATTTGAATGGCCAAAAGGCATAAGAAAAAGTGCTCTTAATCATTAATCATCAGGAAAATGCAAGTCAAAACAATGATATATCATCTCACACCACAGAGACTGGCACACATCCAAAAGAGCAAGAACAAGCAGTGCTAGTGTGGATGCAAGGAAAAAAGGGGCTCTCCTCCTTTTGGTGGGAATGTCGACTGGTCCAGCCTTTGTGGAAAACAAATGGACATTCCTCCAAAAACTAGATATTGAGCTACCATCTGACCCAGCAATACCAGTCTGGGAATATACCCTGGAGACCCAAAAATACATAACAGAAGCACCATCTGCACTTTTATATTCATCGCACACTATTCACAATAGCCATTATCTGAAAACAATCCGAGTTCATGAGAACAGAAGACTGGATAAAGAAACTGTGGTATGGTATATCCACACAATGGAATACTATGCAGCTGTCAGGAAAAATGAAGTCATAAAATTTACCTACAAATGGATGGACATGGAGATTATCATGCTGAGTGAAATCAGTAAGAAGGTACAGGACAGATATAGAATGACTGCAATCATTTGTAGGATATAAATATATACCAGTTGAGCATTCAACGTAGGCAAAGAATTTATATGATAATCACTAAATGTATGTAGGGCAAGCTACACACAATGTGCAAGAGGAGGAGAGAAAGAGGGAGAGAGAAAAGAGAGGGAGAGATGGAGCGAGGAAGAGAAGGAGAAGACAAAGACGAAGATGAAAATGAAGAAGAGGAAAAAGTGCCTGCCATGGAAGCAGGCTGGGGAGGGGGAGGGAATTTGGTAACATTGGTGGTGGGAAATGTACACTGGTGGAGGGATGGTGCGGAACATTGTATGACTGAAATCCAATCATGAAACATCTTTGAATTATATAACTCATTTGTGTTATATAAAACAAATATATGGCATCATAGCAAAATTTATTTATTTGTTTGTTTGTTTGTTTATTTATTTGTTGCTTTTTTGGGTCACACCCAGCTCAGGGATTACTCCTGGCTCTGCATTAAGAAATTACTCCTGGGCCTTGTCAAAGGTGAAAATTGTTGCAAACGTATGGGAGTCAGAGGTTAGGTGGGACAGAGAAGGGAACAGTCCGCTAATATTGTCGAAAGTGCTAATACCATCCTAGAACTCAGCATTGAATATAGGCGGAAAGATACACATGATGACCTCTGAATGTATGTATTGTACTCCACAAATGTGTAGGAGCGGGAGAGAGAGACAGTGTGAGAGAGAGAGAGAGAAAGAGAGAAGAAATAAACTGCCATAGAGGCAGGTTATGGGAGGGGCAGGGAATCGGGGACATTGGTGGTGGGAAATGGGCACTGGTGGAGGGATGGTTCTGGAACACTGTATGATCGAAATCCAAACATGAACATCTTTGTAACTGTATGTCTCATGGTGGTATACACAAACATAAACATTTTTGTAATTGTCAAAAATAAATAAAAAAAAACAGAAAAATAATTACTCTTGGCAGTGCTCTGGGGACCATATGGGATGCCGGGATTGAGCCCAGGTTGGACGCATGCAATGAAAATACTGTATTTGCTAGGCTATCACTCTGGCCCTGAAACAGTAACTTTTCTAAGCCATTATCCTGTCAATTCTCTTATTCATATATATTTATATAAATTCATATACAGATGTATGTTTGATCTCCCACCTTTCCTATTCTCCTTATATGTTATCAATTTCTTCCACTTACTATGCATTTATTGTGTTAGTATTACATGCTAATTGCAATTTCCTAGATACATCCCTTCATGTAGCCTCTTCAGAATATCAGAAATATTAATCTTTACACTTATCAAGATGAATAGCTCCAATGTTTGGGAATTTGAAATGAAACACCAGTCTATTCCTCACATTTAAAAAGAAGACTCACCTTCAGGAAAGGCAAAATTTAATTTCATTTGTCTGGGCTTTTGTGTTAGAGGGTTGTTGGAGATATTTCGAAATCAGTTTTTGCTGATTTTCTACAGAAAGAATATGTATTCTCTAGGGCTGTGTGTCATAGACAGGAAGTGATGCTTTTTGAAATGAAGAGGAGCAGAGACATTCATCCAGGGTAAATCACAAGCAATCATGCAGCTTCAGCATTGGATTACATTTGTCACAACTTTGGTCTAGTAGGAGAATTTGTTATCCTCTGAAAGCCCTTGAAATTTTCTGGGTTTGCTGAGTGTTAAGCATTCTTGAACTTCAAGCTTTCAAGTTGGAAATTGTGTCGTACAGTAGAGATCAATCTAACTCTGTGAAGTCTGGAGGTGAGGGGCATCCTAGCCTCTTGTGATGAAGAACGAACTGGAATCCAGTGAGCCTAGTTCAACCCAACTCAGTTACCTAATTGTGTGACCCTGTAAGTAGCAACAGCCCTCTGTAACTATGACAAAACCAAACATGTACAGATAGTGTGAAACAGCAGCTATCAAAGGGCTGAGTAAAAATAATACATCCTTGATTACTGTCAGTGCTAATGGTTAGTCTGCCAAATACTTGTCTTGTTTTTCCACTATATTTCCTGGACCTGCTCTGTGACAGCATTGAATAAGGACTGTTGGGCAAACTAATAACAGATTGGATAGAGAAAAGAATTTTAAGAAAGTAGATGGCAAATAATTACAAGAAGAACATGGTGAAAGAGACATCATTCACCAACTCATTCAGTCCTAAGACTAAGCCATGGCAGGGGGCCATAGTGATTATGATCCTCATTTTACAAATGAGGAAACTGATCTGTGGGAGGTAAGCCACTTACCCCCAAGGCACTGAGATAGTAAGTAGGACCTGAGACATAGTGCAGTGGATAGGCAAGTGCCTGCATGCAGCCAACCACGATTCCTAGTACCCCATTTGGTGTCTTAAGTATCCCAGGAGTGCTCCCTGAGGGCAGAGGCAGGAGTAGCTCTGAGAACTACTGTGCAGAGCCTCCCCCAAAACAAGAACCTAGATGCTGCTGGTGCTAACTTTTGAACTCAAGTTTGCCTGATTTCCATTTGATTTTATTTCTAAGCACTTTACAAGCAACAATTAAGTCTCAAGTGTAACTAGGACATGCTTATTTTCAGCATCTCTTTACACTACCCTTTTCTCCAATCAGTATTTTTTTATCTTTTTGAGGCAAATTTCTGTGTAAAGAGCTGGCTTTCTTTTTCTTCTCTTTCACCTGTGTTTAGAGGTAGAGAAATGGCAGCAAAAAATATTGCTAGTAATTTTGGACTGGCATCATCTGCTTCACATATTTTCATCAAAACAAGCCATTTACTTGAGATCATACATTGGCCAATGCAAAATACTCATTCATATTTACCTACAAAGAGAGAGTGCACTCTCAGTGACCTGGATGGACCAGAGACAGTACTGAGAGTACAACATTTATATAAACAATATAAAACTGATGCTATTTAAAAAATATTTTATTATGGGACCAGAGCGATAGTCCAGCAGGTAGGGCATTTGCCTTGTGTGCAGCCGACCTGGGTTCGATCCCTGGCATCCCATATGGTCCCCGAACACCACCAGGAGTAATTCCTGAGTACAGAGCCAGGAGTAACCCCTGAGCATCGCCGGGTGTGACACAAAAAAGCAAAAAAAAAATATTTTTATTATACCACCATGAGATATACAGTTACAAAGATATTCCTGTTGGGTTTCAGTCATACAATGTTCCAGCACCCATCCCTCCACCAGTGCCCTTATTCCACCACCAACATCCCCTGATTTCCTCCCCTTCTCCCATAGCCTGCCTCTATAGCAGGCACTTTGTGCCTCTCTCTCTCTTTCTCTCTCTTTCTCTCTCTCTCACACACAGAGTGGTTTGCATAGATACATTTAGACATTATCATGTATAACCCTTTGCCTATATTCAATGTTCAGTTCTAGGCTGGTATAATAATTTCCAATGATTATTAGCACACTGTTCCCTTCTCTGTCTTACCTAACCTCTGACTCCCACAAACTTGTGGTTGATTCCACCTATTGACAAGACCCTTCCATGTTTTGCCTGGCCTTGGGGTGGTATCATACTATATATACATATATACATACATACATATACATACATATATATGTATGTGTGTATATATCTATGTATATATATATATAATTAATCCAGTAGCTCCCAGATATTTTGTGCACATGTGCTTTGCATGTTCCTCAGCACTGCAGTTCAAGTAGTGCACAAACCAGCCAAGGACAGGGAATATTTGGAGGCTGATGTTGTAAAGTCTGGGTGTCAGTCGGCTGTCATTTTGGTTTGATCAGAGTGCAGATGTGTAGGGGGAGAGTAGACCCCAAGCTGAAACAGCGGCCTTGCACACGAGGTGGCTATGGGGCTACTCCTCAGCATCCTGGAAACCTCAGGCATCTCATGGGTTCCTAGCTCTGCCTTTGAGAATTTATATGTTTTCATACACATGCTCTTCCCTATGCTCTTCGAGGTGTTGCAAGTATGACTGTGGTGCCTGGCTGTGTCAGCAGGTGGCAGACAGGAGACAGGCTTGTATACATCCAAGGCTCTGCCCTATGGGCCCTGGGAGGTTGATGGTCTGATATATAAAAAGACTGGGCCCCCTGGGATGAACCCAGAGCCATGGCAGAGCCTGGCAAGCTACCCATGGTGTATTTGATATGCCAAAAACAGTAACAATAATGGACCTCATTCCCAACAAATGAAGACGTTACTGGCACCCACTCGAGCAAATTGATGATCAATGGGAAGACAAGTGACAAGACGTATATATACATTATATATATATATATGTATAGTACATATACATATATATGTATATATATGTGTATATATATACACACATATATATATCCAGAAAATAAATGCAGTCATTATACACTCTCTCCTTTTCCTTCTGGCTAATATCACTCAGCATGATCCTCTCCAAGTCCATCCATTTACAGGCAAATTTCATAACTTTGTTTTTCCTAACAGCTGCACAGTATTCCATTGTGTATAAGTACCAAAGTTTCTTTATCCAGTTTTCTGTTCTCGGGCACTCTGGTTGTTTCCAGATTCTGGCTATTGTGAGTAGTGCTGCTATGAGCATAAAAAGTGCAGATAGTGTTTCTACTGTGTGTTTATGGCTTCCAGGTTATATTCTCAGGAGTGGTATTGCTGGGTCAAATGGGAGCTCAATTTCTAGTTTTCGGAGGATTGCCCATATTGTTTTCCAAAAAAGGCTGTACCAGTTGACATTCCCACCAACAATGGATGAGAGTCCCTTTCTTCCTGCATCCACGCTAGCACTGGTTCTTTTGCTCTTTTGGATGTGTGCCAGTCTATGTGGTGTGAGATGATACCTCATTGTTGTTTTGATTTGCAGCTCTCTGATGATTAGTGATGAGCATTTTTCATTTGCTTTTTGGCCATTTGAATTTCTTCTTTGTCGAAGTTTCTGTTCATTTTTTCTCCCCATTTTTTTGATGGGGTTGACTGTTTTCTTCTTGTGAAGTTCTACCAGTGCTTGATATATCCTGAAATATAGTTACCACCTGAGTATTCTTTCCCACTCTGTAGACTGTCTTTGTATCTTATTCACTGTTTTTATTGAGTGAAAGAACTTTTTAGTTTCATGTAGTCCCATAGTAAAACTGATGCTATTAATGACAGCATCACATTAATCAGTACATTAGTCAATGTATTCTACAAATATTTAGTATTCCTCTGTCTGAGACATTGTTTTTGTTCAGTGAATGTGTAGAGAACTATGGCCCCAAGTGTTCTCATGTTGTCTTGGGTCAGTATCTGACTAGTGCAGGTTATGAAACATGGCTCACTCATTTTCAACAGGACAAATTTGGAGTGTCATTGGCACGCTAGAGCTCCCTAAGGAATTAGTCAGACACTGTGCTTTACTTGATATTGTTCTCTTTTTAGCTTTATCATGTTCCCTCTTTTATTGGTCTCCATTTTCTCCTGGGATCATGTTCTCAAATCATGTGCATGTAAGTTTTGTCTTTACTTCGGGAAATTTGGTCCAAAACATGTTTTGTGACCTTTTATGCTTAGAGTTGAGTTTATGCTTAGAGTTAAATTTATGCTATGAGTTGAGTGTATAGTTTACACTGTCACAGTGACAAAACAGTTTATGCTGTTACAATGACAAGGTGCTTTTAGGCAACCAATTGCCAGTTTCAAAGTTTTGATTAAGGGAAGTGAAAATAAAGGATGAATATTAATACCTTAATAATTTCTCAGAGCAAATGGTCTGAAAGTGCTACATATGTCATATTTGAGTGCTCCGCATCTCATATGTGGAGGAGAATGTGACATCCCCTTTCTTGACTTTGCAGCCGAACTATAGAGCCCTCAATGGAGAAGTAACTTCTCAGTGTCAGGGAGGGACCCAGGTATGGAGAAACAAACAACTTTTGGGAATCCACACAGGTTCATTCTATGATTATTGACACTCGAGGTCTCAGCCCTTTTGATAAATAAGGTAAATTTAGAAAAGGGGAGGTGCAACTTCATAATGATAATGATGATTACCTGAGTATGGGAGTGCTTCTTAGACTTACCCCAGTACTCTCTGAGGGGATTTAATTCCATCCCAAAGATCTTTCACTCTTGAGTGGATAGGATAGAGCACAGAGAGGAGGGACATGCCAAACCTCATTTATTTTAGGATAACTTTAACTACAACAGAGTTGCTCATGGCACTGAACTGCCAGTGATGGGCCAAGGAGATAGCACAATGAGCTAAGCACGTGCTTTGGATGCATAAGGCCTGGGTTTGATCCCCAGCACTGCATGGTCCCTCAAACACAATCAGACGTAACCCATGAGCATTGAAATGGAAGTAGCTATTGAAGAACAACTCCAGGTGTGACCCTAAAATAAACAAAATTAAAAAAAAACATTTGTGGGGGCCGGAGGGATAGCCCAGCGGGTAGGGCGTTTGCCTTGCATGCAGCCAGCCCATGCCGGCCTGGGTTCGATCCCCCGCATCCCATATGGTCCCCCGAGCACCGCCAGGAGTAATTCCTGAGTGCAGAGCCAGGAGAAACCCCTGAGAATTGCCGGGTGTGACCCAAAAAAACAAAAAATAAAGTTTATGGTAATTGCTTAGGAGTTATCCCTGCCATTAGATGCTTATCAATCTTATTCCAATACTTCGTGTTTTTTTAGTATTTAGTTCTTCCCAGTGAGAAGCAGAATAATGATCTCTCAAAGAAATGTAAATTTAGGGGATTGGAAGTACAGTAGAGGATGATGCTCAGGGTTAACTTCTGGATCTGTGCTCAAGGATCTCTCCTGGTAGTGTTTGGGGAATTATATGTGGAGCCAGGAATTGAAAGAGGGTGGTAGGCTGAGTGCAAGGCAAGTCTGTTCATGCTGTGCTCTCTCTCTGACCCCAAGAAATTGAAATCCTAATCCCTGTAGCTATGACTTTATTCTGACATGATAAAAGAGTCTTTATAGGTACTTCAGTTAAAGATTATCACCTAGGGAGATTTTCTTGAGGAATTATCAAAGTGGACATGATGTAATCACAAAAACCCATAGAAGTGGAAGAGAGAGGCAATAAGAAGATTAGAGTCAGAGCATAAACTAAAAGAATAGGAGAAATAACAGCAGTTACTGGGATAAAACCACAAGTTAGTGACCAGCTAATGACACTGTCAGAAGCAGGAAAAGCCTCAGAAACAGGAAATGGCAAGGGACGGAATAATTTCCTAGTCTCTAGAAGTAATATACTCTGCCACCTTGACTTGAGAACCTTATGATCACTTTAGACTTATGATGTCCAGAACTGTAGGACAAGATCATAATTGTGTTGTTTTAAAATGAAATTAAGTAGAGTAAATTATTATATTGGCAAAGTAAATTAATACACTTGACTTCTGCTCTTTTCTTTATGTAGACTTTCTTAAAGCCTCATGGCTTAAATTTCTACCTGTACACTGAGGGCTACTTAACCTTCATATCCAATTCCTGACCTCTTTTCATGAGTGAAGTAGACCTCTGGCTGGGATCTCTGCTTTGATGTGCCCCAGGCATCTAAAAGGCCATATGTAATCTTATAACATGGCCAGCTGACTAAAATGTTAATTTGCCAAACCACATTTCTGATGTGTATATCATAAGATGGTTTCAATGGATTTTGAAGTTATCCAGGTATTCCTTTGGGGAATGACAACTTATTCATGGCTTTAGATTTAAAGTAAATTGCAAGTTCTGAATGTCATAAAATTTAATGAACAGCAGCTTGCCAATTCATTTGGCAATTCATTTCCTGTGAACTGGATCACTTTCATTTAATAGACTGCTCCCCTATTGAAACCTGGGTATTTTTCTTACCTCCTAAATTTTACCCATTTTTCTTATTCAACAGTATCTAACATTATAATTGCCTACCATAAAGTCAGGGGCATCTCCAGTGGGAAGACTCATGCCCAGTATGCACAAGGCCTTTAATTCGCTGCCCCATACAGTGGGGGAGAAAAACGTGCAAAAACCCCCACCACTTAGCTGGCCTTGGTGATACAATCCAGGCTACTAGAACAATTGTCTATATAAAGTAATGAGACAAAAGAGTCGAGGAAACAACTCAAAGTAAGATAAAGCATTCATTTCAAGGGTTGAGAATTTTTTTTCCTTTCCTTTGTGGTTCTGGTTATAAAATAACAATTCACATTATTCCATCCAACTTTTCTATAGCATCCATCACATACTTTATATATTCACACTAGAGCCTCCCTTCAGAGAGGCTTTTATTAATTTTACGCTTGCCTCTGTGCTCAATCAGAATTTAAAGGCCTCAGCGACACTGAAAGGTGACTACACTGAGGTCTCGTCCACTAGCCAGGGAACTACACTTAAACTCTCAGCTCTCATGTGAGGGTAATTTCCACTGGCTGGCTGCTTTAAGGAAGTACACTGATATAAAAATAAGCAAATAAATGTGTATATATATATATATGCACACATTTATACATATGCACACATTTTCTTTATTGTGTGTATAAATACACAAATTTATGACTCATATGACAGGACAGAGCTACTACTGGCTCTCCCTGTGCCCAGCTGATAACAAGGCACCTGGGAGGGCTGGTGGGTTCTAGCCCTGGCACACCATCCCAGCAGAGCCTTGCAAGAAGTCAGAGGCCAGGGCACTCCCCAAGGCACTCAGTTCCAGGTTAAAGGGCTGGAAATTTGAGAAGGGGACTAAGCCACACCCAGCTTCTTCGGATCTCCCGCTGGACGAATTCTGCCCCGACCCCCTGACTCCGCAACCACCCACCGACACCACAAAATTCAAAACCATGTGGAAGCACTAGCATCCGAGCAGTAATATCTATCTACCCAAGTACCACTGAGCATTTGCCCCTACATTCTTTGCTATCCATCCCTAACTGCAAAGTAATTCAGGCACCTACTAACTCTATTGACCAGTCATGCAGAACACACATTTTCAACCTACAATAGTCATTATGGTAAACCAATGCAAAATCCCTTCAAGCTCTATGATTGAAGTCACTAATACAGATGAGTCAAGCAATAACGATGAGCTATATAACCGCCTCTGAAAAGGAATTTCGGAAGGAACTGTTAAAGAAACAATGGAATACAAAGTCAATAAAATACAAGAGGACATGAGAGCGAAATTGAGTAAATTTCAGACCAAAGTACAAGCAGAAATGACAGATATTACAAATGAGGTAAGTACACTGAAAAACACAGTGGAAGGCCTCCAAAGCAGAGTAACAGCTACTGAAGAAAGAATTAGTGATCTTGAAGATGAGGTTCAAAGATTCTCTAGACAACAACAGAAGATGGATAAAAGACTCACAGTCAATGAACAGACTACTAGAGAAAATTGGGATGAAGCCAAAAGGAAGAACATACGCATCATTGGGGTCCCAGAAGGGCAAGAAGAAAACCCTGATGAAGAAGAAACTGTCAAAGCCATCATCGCTGAGAAGTTCTGAGAACTGAAGAAATCATGCTCCCAGATACAGGGAGGCCCTTAGGATACCAGCTAAAAGAAACTCCAATAAGAATATTCCAAGACACATCCTTATTAAAATGACAAAAACGATAGACAGAGATAGAATACTGAAAGCAGCAAGATCAAAGAAGGAAATCACATACAAAGGAGCATCCCTGAGATTTACAACAGACTTCTCAGATGAAACATTCCAAGCCAGAAAACAATAGTGGGATATTGTGAAAAGACTCAATGAACTTCAGGTCTCACCAAGAATTCTTTACCCAGCTAGACTTACTTTCAGATGCGAAGGAAAGATATACAACTTCATGGATAAACAACAACTCAGGAAATTCATAGACTCAAAACCAACTTTAAAAGGACTGAAGGATCTATTGTAAAATAAGACAAACCCAAAACCACAACAAGTTAAAAAAGAAAGATGGCACAAAATCCAATGACAATAATCTCTCTCAATGTCTATGGTCTAAATGCAACAATTAAGAGACACAGAGTGGCAAAATGGATTAAAAAACTGAATCCAATATTCTGCTGCCTGCAAGAAACACATCTGAATAATCAGAGCAAACACAGGCTCAAAGTCAAAGGCTGGAAGACAATTCTCCACACAAACATCCCTCCAAAAAGCGCGGTGTGGCCATACTCAGTATCTGACAATATAGACTTCAGGCTGAAAAAAAGTTAAAAAGGGACAATGAATGCCATTTCTTAATAATTAAGAAGTATGTATACCAGGAAGAAATCACACTACTAAACATATATGCACCAAACAAGGGGCCAGCAAAATACTTAAAACGACTATTAATAGAGCTCAAAGAGGACATTAACAGTAGCACAATAATAGTCGGAGACTTCAACACTGCTTTATCGACTATGGATAGATCGATGAGACTGACCTCACTAGGGAAATACTGGACCTGAAGGAAGAAATGGAAGAAAGAGAGCTGATTGATATATACAGGGCTTTTCATCCCCAAAAAAGCTGAATACACTTTTTTTTCCAGTGCACATGGAACATTCTCCAAGATAGACCATATACTGAGCCACAAAGCATACCTCAACAAAATAAAAAGATAAAAATTGTGTCAACTATCTTTTCAGATCATGATGCACTGAAAATAGTAGTTAACCATACACAGAAGCAGGGAGTCAAACCAAACACCTGGAAACTGAACAGCTCACTGCTGAACAACAAATGGGTCATATAAGAAATCAAACAGAAAATCCAAAGATTCCTGGAAACAAATGACAGTGCAGATAACAACTATCTGAACTTGTGGGAGACAGAAAAAGCTGTGTTAAGAGGAAAGTTCATAGCTCTGCAATCATCCATAAGGAAAGAAGAAAGGGCCCACATAAATAACCTGACTACACAGCTGAAAATATTAGAAAAAAACCAACAAAAGAAGCCCAACCCAGGCAGATAGAAGGAAATAATAAAACTTAGGGAGGACATCAACGAGCTGGAAATAAAAAAAAAAACAATCCAAAAGATTAATGAAACCAAGAGCTGGTTCTTTGAAAAAATAAACAAGATCAACAAGCAATTGGCAAGACTTGTAAGGACAGGACAAAGAGAGAACCAAAATAAACAGAATCAGAAATGAAAATGGCAACATCACAACAGAAAAGACAGAAATTCAAAAGATCATCAGAGATTACTTTGAGAACCTGTATGCCACGAAACATGAGAACCTAGAAGAAATAGATAAATTCCTGAAGTCCTCCTATAACCTCCCTCGATTGAAACAAGAAGACCTCCAATACCCAAATAAGCCTATCATAAGCCTATCACCATCGAGGAAATTGAAACAGTAATTAAAAAGTCTGACCAAACACAAAAGTCCAGGTTCAGATGGGTTCACTAACGAATTCTACCAAACCTTTAAGGAGGACATACTGCCTGTCCTGTTCAAGCTCTCCCAGGAAACAGAAGAAAGAGAAATACTCCCAAACAGTTTTTACAATGCACATATCACCCTGATACCCAAAGCAAGGGAGAGACAACACAAAGAAGGAAAATTACAGACCAATCTCCTTGATGAACACAGATGCTAAGATCTTCAACAAAATACTAGTAAACAGAATCCAAAGACTCATCAAAAAGATATATATCATGACCAAGTAGGATTCATCCCGGGAATGCAAGTTTGGTTCAACATTCACAAATCAATCAACATAATGCATCATATCAATAAGAGAAAAAGTAAAAACCATATAGTCCTATCAATAGATGGAGAAAAACATTTGACAAGATCCAGCATCCATTCATGATTAAAACCCTCCAGAAAATGGGAATTGGAGGAAGCTTCCTCAAGATAGTCAAAGCCATCTACAAAAAGCCCACAGCGAGTATCGTTCTCAATGGAGAAAAAATTGAAAGCCTTCCCCATAAGATAAGGAACACAACAAGGTTGCCCTCTCTCACCTCTTTTATTCAATATAGTACTGGAAGTACTCGCCATAGCAATCAGAGAAGAAAAGGACATTAAGGGCATCCAGATAGGAAAGGAAGAAATCAAGCTATCATTATTTGCAGATGACATGATATTATACTCAGAGAACCCTAAACTCTCAACCAAAAAACTCTTAGAAACAATAGATATGTATAGTAGAGTGGCAGGGTACAAAATCAATACCCAAAAGTCGGTGGCTTTCCCTATATACAAATAATGAAAGAGAAGAAAGGGATATTAAGAAATCGATTCCATTCACAATTGTGCCACAGAAAATCAAATACCTAGGAATCAGCTTAAGCAAGTGTGTAAAGGACCTATACAAAGAGAACTACAAGACACTGCTTCAAGAAATAAAAGAGGACACGAGGAAATGGAAACACATTCCCTGCTCATAGATGGGAGAATTAACATTGTCAAGATGGTAATACTCCCTAGAGCTCTGTACACGTTCAATGCAGTCCCGATAAGGATACCCATGACATTCTTTAAAGAAATTAACCAAACACACCTGAAATTTGTATGGAATAATAAAATCCCACGGATAGCTAAAGCAATGCTTGTGAAAAAGAAGATGGGAGGCATCACCTTCCCCAACCTCAAACTGTACTACAAGGCAGTAGTAATTAAAACAGCGTGGTATTGGAATAAAAACAGACCTGTGGACCTAAGGAATAGAGTTGAGTATCCTGACACCCTCCCTCAAAGACATGATTAGTTAATCTTTGATAAAGGTGCAAAGAGTCCAAACTGGAGTAAAGAAATCCTTTTCAACAAGTGGTGCTGGGAAAACTGGTCAGCTACATGTAAAAAAATGAATTTGGACCTGTGTCTAACACCTTGCACGAAAATCAGATCAAAATGGATTAAAGATCTGAATCCATAAAGTACGTTGAAAATATAGGAAAAATCCTCTTCGGCATGGAAGCTAAAGACATCTTCAAAGGTGAAACACCATTAAAAAAGCAACGAGAAGAAAAGATAAACATATAGGACTACATGAAACTAAAGAGCTTCTGCACCTTGAAAGAAACAGTGACCAAGATAGAAAGACAGTCCACAGAATGGGAAAGAATATTCACCCAATACCCATCTGATAAGGGGTTAATATCCAGGGTATGTCAGGCACTGGTACAGCTATATAAGAAGAAAACAGCCAACCCCATTAAAAAATGGGGAGAAGAGATGGACAGAAACTTTGACAAGGAGGAAATTCGAATGGCCAAAAGGCATATGAAAAAATGCTCATCATCACTAATCATCAGAGAGATGCAAATCAAAACAACAATGAGATATCACCTCACACCACAGAGACTGGCCCATATTCAAAAGGGTAAAAGCAACAAATGCTGGCGTGGATGTGGGGAAAAGGGGACTCTCATACATTGTTGGTGGGAATGTCGACTTGTACAACCTTTCTGGAAAACAATATGGACATGCCTCGAAAGACTAGAAATTGAGCTCCCTTTGACCCACCCATACCACTCCTGGGAATATACCCTGGGAGGCAAAAAACACACAGCAGAAATACAATCCTCACTTTTATTTTCATAGCAGCACTATTCACAATAGCCAGAACCTGGAAACAACCAGTATGCCTGAGAACTGATGACTGGATAAAGAAACTGTGGTACATCTACACAATGGAATACTATGCAGCTGTTAGGAAAAGGAAGTTATGAAATTTGCCTATACATGGACGAACATGGAAAGGATCATGTTGAGTGAAATTAGTCAGAAGGAAAGAGAGAGATATAGAATGTCTGCATTTATTTGCATGACATAAATATATCAGGCGGTCTTTCCAAAAGTGGAAATTACCGCTAACGTGTGGGAGTCAGAAGTTAGGTAAGAAAGAGAAGGGAACATGTGTGAATAAATGTCAAAAGGGCTAATACCAAACTAAAACTGAGCATTAAATACAGGCAAAATAATGCACATGATGGCTTCTCTAAGTGTATGTAGTGCAACCCACAATGTGTAAGAGAAGGAAAAGGAAGAGAGGGAGAGAGAAAAGAGATAAGGAGCCTGCCATGGAGGCAGGCTATGGGAGGGGGGAGGGAATTGGGGTCATTAGTGGCAGGAAAAGGGCACTGGTGGAGGGTGGGGGTGCTGGAACACTACGTGACTGAAACATCCAAACATGAACAATGCTGTAATTGTATATCTCACGATGGTATAATTAAATATTCAATAAAAAAAAAAATAAAAAAATAAGTCAGGTAGCTTTGAGGCCGTGCGGTTCATCAATAAATGCACAAGATGAGAGGAGACCTCAATAGTATGCCACCCACATGGCAGAGCCTGGCAAGCTACTCGTGTCATATTTCATATGCCAAATACCAGTAACAATTATAGACCTCATTCCCATGACCTGAAGGAATGGTTTGAGGCTCTTTATGTTCCTGGAGTGAGCAGATGCCCTTGGGCTACACTAGCATGTGACAGGAAGTATGGAGATGTTAGTGGTGCCCACTCAAGCAAATCGATGAACAATGGGAAGACAAGTGATACAAGTGAAGTGATACAGCAGTATCTAAGATGAATAAATTCTGACAATTTTACCCTTATACTAGTAGGATCTTTTCTTTTGTATGTGTTAATTTTTCTTTTACTAGGTAAGGCCTCTAGTGTTTGCTCCCCTGAATTACTGCCTCTGCATTCTCTCTATCCTCCCAGTCCTTCTACTCATCTTCACCATTCCACCTTTCCTTGATTCCTGGGTGATAAGGATGTCATATTTGTGTTATCCTTTCACATATTCTTCAAATTTCCCAAATATCATCTAGACAAGCTCTAAATCTGCTAAGATCTACTTGGTGAGATAAAAGACAGTCTCTACCACTTTCTTTTGCTTTTAGCTTTTGGCTTTTGGCCTTTTGTTCCTTCTTCTGGTAGGACTCAGCTCGGGTGAGATCCTCTCGCTTTGGTGGGAGACTAAGGCTCTTTTGTATGGTCTAAGTTCGACCAGAACCCCGGAACACCGCCAGGAGTAATTCCTGAGTGCAGAGCCAGGACTCAGGAATTACAGACAGACATGGGGCAGAGCTGCTACTGGCTCTCACTGTGCCCAGACGCTCATGAGGTGCCCGGGAGTGGTGGCAGGTTCTAGCCCTGGCCCACCACCCCCAGCAGAGCCCCACAACAAGCCAGATGACCCTCCACACCCATGAGGACCTCCATTTTCCACATCCGGACTTCCCCCTCATCAGAACTCCACCCAGCAGACCACCCTATCACAGCCCAGCTCATCGAGATCCACCCTGCTACAGTCTTTTTTTAATTCGCCCAGGTATGCTGATCCAGAGACAGACATGGGGCAGAGCTGCTACTGGCTCTCACTGTGCCCAGCCTCATGAGGTACCCGGGAGGGGTGGCAGGTTCTAGCCCTGGCCCGCCACCCCAGCAGAGCCTCACAACAAGTCAGACGACCCTCCACTCCATGAGCACCTCCATTTTCCACATCCGACTTCCCCTTCCGTCAGAACTCCACCCAGCAGACCAGCCTATCACAGCCCGGCTCATGCGGCTGCAAGCAGCTGCGTGGTTCTTCAATAAATGCTGGATTTTGAGATGACTACAAGATTTTGCTACCCGCATGGCAGAGCCTGGCAAGCTACCCGCTTTGTATTTGATATGCCAGATACCAGTAACAATTATAGACCTCATTCCCGTGACCTGATGGAATGGTTTGAGGCTCTTTATGTTCCCTGGAGCAAGCAGGTGCCCTTGGGCTCTACTTGCATGATACAGGTCATATGGAGATGTTACTGGTGCCCGCTCGAGCAAATCGATGATGAATGGGAAGACAGTGATACAGTGATACCACTTTATTACCACTGGTCAGAACAAACATAATGGCTAAACAAAATCAAGGTATGGGGAAATAGCTCATGTCACATAACCATGGAAAATATATTTTCTTCTTGTACTGTTTCTATTTTGAAGTTCTGTGGTTAGTGTGTTTGTGATCATAATGTATTCCTGAAGATTGGTCTTTTGACCATACTGAAGTCTACCTCCACCTATCTGTGGTAATATTCTTTGAAGCAAATTTGATATTAATATTGCTATATTAGTTTTATTTTACAATTAGCATTATATATATAGTTTTTCATCATTTACTTTCAGCATATATATATTTGAAAGTGAATCTCTTTGCAGTATCTTATTTTTAATATATAGTATTATAATATATAGTTATTTTCTATACAATCTAATAAGCTTTGCCTTTTAGTTATAATATTTATACCACTTACCCGTGCCAGACCCACATGTCCCTTGCGTGTGGTCGCAAAGCTGGCTGCACAATATTTTTTATAGGATACTGAATATTGCATAAGGTTCTTCCCAATTTCTTTCACATTTATACATAGTAAACAGTTACAGACATGTTTTAACTGATACCAGTAAGCCTGGCAAGAAGCCAGAACAAAACACACATCATGCAGTTAGTCATTCTCAACATCCAGACTCCATAGTTCTTCAGAGCTCCATCCAAGAGAAAACCTGATCTTCCCCTTTAAGTTTCATCAGCAAATGCTCAGGTTGAGAGCCTTCTACTGAGACTATACCACCTACACGGTAAAGCCTGGCAAGCTACCGTGTTTTATTTACTTTTTATCCCAAAGACTAGTAACTATTATGGACCTCAGTTCCATAACCTGAAGAATGGTTTCAGGCTCCTCCTGTCCCTGTAGCAAGTATATGCCCTTGGGTTGCACCTTGCTTATGACAGGACTAATGGAGATGTTACTAGTGCCCACTCGAGCAAATCGATGAACAATGGGAAGACAGTGATACAGTGATACCACTGACTTAAAATATATATCAAGGGCTCAGCATGGGCTCATTACAGAATAAGATATCATGAAATCTGAGTACTTAAATATATTGTTGAAATTTTAACTGAGATTTGAAAACTGTCTTAATAAACCAGTTTTAATGAAATATATCCACTTAGGAGATGCTGTGATTTATTAATAAGATAAAAGTAAATAAAATTGCAACAAGCAAAAGGGCCTCAAGATAAAAACAATAAAAATAAAATTACATTATAGATTTCTAAGTTTTATTGCCTTCCAAAATATGCTTATTTTTCTTACTCTCCAGAGCTTTCAGTTAGGTCATTTAAGTAGGTTGTCCAAAGTGTATAGTTATACTTGGTGGGAACTCAGTTTGTTAGGAGTTTACTCTGCTGTACTAGAAGTGGAACTCCAAGTAATTCTTCATAATTCCCAATTTCAGAGGTTGCTGATACAAGCAAGTGGTATGAAATAGTTTGTTCCTATTTCTCTCTTTTTTAAAATCAATTCATGGAAGAAGAGAAACATTATCAGTTATCCTATTGGGGTATCAGAGGTGATGAAATAGTTGATAGTGGGAAAAGGATCAATTTTTGTTGAATTTCTGAGTTATCTATGGATTTTATTTTTCCACATCCAGACAGATTAACCTGTGCAAACCTAAGAAATGCTATCCACAATTTTGTCTTTGTAGAGCTCTGTAGAGGGCTAGCTGGATGACTGTCTCAGTAGCCTTAACTTCTGTCAACTACAAATTAGAGGTGGGATGTACTGAATACAGACTTACCTACCAATCAGGAGGATATTGTTGACATATATAGATCTCTGCTGACCTCAAATATCTTCTCTGTATTTGTTACTAAAAGCACTTACCTATATTTATAACTATTAGCACTCTTCTCACAGTAAATGGAGGTTTTTGGCCTAAGGTCTGTGATCCTAAAAATTATGACAAGAAATTTTGGTTTTGTGTATTTCTTTTTGAGAGATGGTCTATTGTGCTTGTCAAATTATTCAAGAGTATCTGGAAATGTTTTCATGTTTAATTAGGTGCTTATTATTGTTTTTGTTTGAATTAAAATTCCCTGCACCTTAAAATCATATCAGCTATTAAATAATGAAACTTAATTAGTTTCAAAGTTACAGCTAAAAAAACACTCACTTTTTTTTTCTTTTTTCTTTTTTTTTAAATTTTTTAATTTTTACAATTACAAAGGTACACAATTAAAAAGTTCATATTTGGGTTTTGGTCATACAGTGTTCCAGCACCCATCCTGCCACCAGTGCCCATCTCCCACCACCAACGCCCCCGGTTCCCCCCCCCCCCTCCCCCAGCCCCTCCTCCATGGCAGGTCTTTATTTCTTTCCATTTCTCTCTTTTTCTTTTCCTTCCCCTCCAGACTATGGATTACAGAACATACATTAAAGGGTTGTCATGTGTACCCTTTTTGCCTCTATTAATGCTCAGTTCTAGGTTGGCATTACTACCTTAGACAATTGTTAGCACACTGTTCCATTTTCTGTCTTACCTAGCCTCTGACTCCCACACATTTGTGATAATTTCCACCTTTGACAAGACCTCCTGATATATGTTTCACTTGACCTTGGATATTGGTATCATAATATGTACATATATATTTATGTTATGCAGATAAATGCAGTCATTCTGTATCTGTCTCTCTCCTTCTGGCTAATTTCGCTCAACATAATCTTCTCCATATCCATCCATTTATAGGTAAATTTTATAACTTCATTTTTCCTAACAGCTGCATAGTATTCCATTGAAAACACTCACTTTTTGTAACATTGCTATTCAAGTTTCATTCTCATATCTTTCATTTTTTAATCTTTCAAACTTCCTAGAAAACATAAGATAATGTTAAGGCATTAATACCTAAAATGCGCTTAGCTATGGAAGAGTTATTTAACTGTGCTATTTTAGGAAAATTACACACCCTTTCTAAAACTCATGTTTATTTTTTTCTTTGAAAAAACATGTGATGGTAATTATAATAGTTTAATAAAGATCTGGACTCACAGACACGGGGCAGAGCTGCTACTTGCTCTCCCTGTGCCCAGCCGCTCACGAGGCGCCCCAGGAGGGATGGCAGGTTCTAGCCCTGGCCTGCCACCCCAGCAGAGCCTTGCAACAAGCCAGACGCACCCCACTCCATGAGGGCCGCCATTTTCCACATCCAGACTTTCCTCTCGTCAGAACTCCACCCAGTGGCCGTGCGGTTCATCAATAAATGCTGGACTTAGAGATGACTACAAGAGTATGCTACCTGCACGGCAGAGCCTGGCAAGCTACCCGTGTTGTATTTTATATACCAAATACCAGTAACAATTATAGACCTCATTCTGGAATGGATTGAGGCTCTTTATGTTCCTGGAGCAAGCAGATGCCCTTGGGCTCTACTAGCATGAGACAGGACATATGGAGATGTTACTGGGGCCTGCTCGAGCAAATCGATGAAGAACGGGAAGACAGTGATAAAGTGATTATAAAGATTTGAAACAAATTAGAAAGAAAATATAAAAAAATCAATGCCAGTCACATATTCAAAATAGCAAGAACAACAAGTGCTGGCATGGATGTGGGGAAAAGGGGGCACTCATCCATTGTTGGTGGGAATGCCGGCTGGTACAGCCTTTTGGAAAACAATATGGACTTTCCTCCAAAGACTAGAAATTGAACTCCCATTTGACCCAGCCATACCACTCCTGGGAATCTACTCTGGGAAGCCAAAAATACGCAGCGGAAACACCATCCCGTACTTTTATGTTCATAGCAGCATTATTCACAATAGCCAGAATCTGGAAGCAACCAGAGTGCCCAAAATCGATGACTGGACAAAGAAGCTTTGGTACATCTACACAATGGAATACTATGCAGCTGTTAGGAAAAATGAAGTTATAAAATTTGCCTATAAATGGATGGACATGGAGAAGATTATGTTGAGCGAAATAAGCCAGAAGGAGAGAGACAGATACAGAATGACTGCATTTATTTGCATGGCATAAATATATATGTATGTATTATGATACCAATATCCAAGGTCAAGTGAAACATATATCAGGAGGTCTTGTCAAAGGTGGAAATTATCACAAACGTGTGGGAGTCAGAGGTTAGGTAAGACAGAAAATGGAACAGTGTGCTAATAATTGTCGAGGGTACTAATGCCAACCTAGAACTGAGCATTAAATAGAGGCAAAAGGATACACATGACAACCTTTTAATGTATGTTCTGTAATCCATAGTCTGGAAGGGAAGGAAAAGAGAAAGAGAGAGAAAGGGAAAGAAATCAAGAACCTGCCATGGAGGTGGGCTGGGGAAGGGGGAGGGAACCGGGGACGTTGGTGGTGGGAGATGGGCACTGGTGGAGGGACGGGTGCTGGAACACTGTATGACCAAAACCCAAATATGAACTTTTTAATTGTATATCTTTGTAATTGTAAAAATAAAAAAATTAAAAAAAAAAATCAATGCCAGTCCAAAACTTTCATGAAAGCCATAGTTATCAATTTGCATGTTTACATAGTATATGCAAACAATGACTCCCATGTTGAAAAAGGACTTTCTCTGATTAGTCCAGTAGGAAGCAGAGTTCAGTCAATTGGGACTCTGGCCACTGTGGAACAAATCCTTACCAAGAACTTCCACTAACTGCATGCCCAGACCTACTGTCTGGTTTACTGTTGCAGGACACCTAAAAACCTAAAAGTCTCTGCATCTGCCCTGGATTGCCCTCATGCAAATCACTTCAGAGATAAGGCGGTAGTTTAAATGTGGCAGTTTATCTGATCATGTATTCTGTACTCGCTGGTATAAAATATTCTCTCACGCTACCACAATCATTGTGGGACTAGCTAGATCTTACCAGCATATTTGCCTGGCCACGTTGTATCTCTAATTAGACCGGAGAGAAATTCTGTTTGCCTCCAAGCAAGCAAGCATGGCTCCCTGATAACTCAAAGGCAACTAAAATACAAAACTACCGTGAAGTAGACGAGACTCTTGTGAAGGCTTGGAGAAATATTTAACTGGCATTAGTATAGTCTTTGGTACAGAGGCATGCCATCTCAGAAACCCCCTTCTCTACCCTATAAAGGCATTTCCAGGCAGATCTTGGCTCTTGACATCTGCATATAAAAGGGCCTACGTGAGGTGCTGGGAGAAATTACCTGAGGGCATTTGACCCTCCCTGCTTCCCCATAATAGTGGGAGGTCTGAATTACAGGGGTATAAAACTAGGCTGCTTCCTCTCTCGCACTCTCTTTTTTGGCTCTCTTGTTGGGCTTGCACTTTTCTTAGGAGTCTTGTCTTTGTCTCCTCTCTACAGGGCCTTTCCACGTGGTGGCCGCCATTTTGGCCTACACGTGGCTGGGGTTCTAGCGGGAATCCTAAGCACAGGGCTTTTCTTATTGCTGATTTGTATCCTGAACCTGTGATAAGTAAAGCCTTTTAAAACTGCATCGGATTCCTGAATCTTCATCCATTTCCCACCAGCTCGGAAGTAGAAGGGAACTTACTTCCTGGCACTGTTGGGGACCTTGGCGGTGTTCCCGACAGTTTACTATCCCTTTTAGAAGAAATAAAAAGAAAATATACCAGAACCTCCTTGGAAAGCTACCAGTGTCTAAGCAAATTGAGAGACACCTGCCCCACTGCCCCACAAATTGTACTCAGATCTATTATCTTCCTGCCCTGGATCTTTCCAGTGCCCACCAGAGGTTTGGGGCAATATTACCCACTTTGGGAAACATTGTTTAAGAGGTATGCTGTCCTCTGCCTGTCCTGTTGTCTGTCAAATACAAAGGGAGGAGTGTGTGTGTGTGTGTGTGTGTGTGTGTGTGTGTGTTTGTGTTTTTCAGCAGGGTAGGGGGTGGTGGTATGACTTCCTTGTACAATTTTGTTCTTCTAAGACTGAATTTAAATCTTGTTTTCATTTGGGTGGTCTTAGACTATTTTCACACTATCATTCTTTATACTTAATTTCTATAGAAATTTATTCATTATGTTTATTTTAGTATTTGTAAATACTGTTATGTAGTTTAGTCCTGTATTTCCTCTGGTTAACAATGTGCCAAGGTGATTTTTGCCATAAAGCCATTTCCCAAACTGTGATTTTTAAGGCCTATACGTAATCAATTTTACACACTTTGCTCTTCAGTTTCTCTTTGCTTATTTAAGAAATGAGCAAAATAATATCATTAGTCAAGAGGTTAAAAGAAAGGAAAACCTTTGTACTTTTTAGCAGAACTATGAACACATAATAGACATGCCAGAATGTGAGTTCCCCTGTCAGTGAAATGCTGTGCGTCGTGTGGCGTTTCCCTCCCCCAGATTCAGGGTACCTTAGTAAGCTCCGGGACTCTTGGGGTCAAACCAATTTCTTCATCCAGGGACACATTTTAGGAGTCACAGATCAGGTTTCTAAGCTTCTCCTACAGCCAAGAGCTACTCAGACCGAGGAATTAGTGATGAGTAAACAAAGCCCCCAACAGGGTCTCTTCCTGTTGACATGGCAACCTGACTACCAGCTGTCAGGCTGTGCTGTCAGGCTGCTCATTTAGGGAACTTTACCACCAGCAACCTGATTAGCAATTCTCAGCTGGGGGAGGAGAGTGGTGGCTATATAAAAGTGCTTTAGTTCTCGGGGCTCCCTAAACCGCCCTTCAGCAAACTAAACAACACCCTCCTTGCAGCTTGATTTAAGGTGCACTCTTTATTATCCTCTCCACTTCCCCACCCCAACAGCTGCTTAACCCAGGCTACAAATAATATCTTTTGAAGACCTTTTGTCTTCAAGTTTCTGCCTGGCTGATTTTCAAAACGCTTTCCCAATCAACCCATCCTTTGCGGGGGTACATTTTGCAAGTAGAGCTAGAAGACACAATAGACAAGAAACAGCCAGTTGTCAAAAAGCAAATAATTGAGGGGATAGAAATCACTTCCTTAAGGAGCAAGTTACTGCCCTGGAGTCAGGGAAAGTATTTTTGGTCCCAGTTACCCTGAGCACAGCACACAGTGGTGCCTGTCTCATGCAATTAGATTCACCATCTCCCTATTCTTCAAATTTCAGACAAAGGGTCTGATTTCCTTTCTATGGGGCCAGTCTGTTGTCTCAAGGGTGCTTTTGTATGGTGGTGGTACAGTTTGTACACAGCACAAAGCTGCCTGATAGAGGGACTAAATTGAGGCTGGGATCCAGTCTCCATATCACTTAACCTGTCCCAGAGTGGGAAGCATTCCTAGATAAATAAATGCTCTGAATAGTAGCACTGGAGCTTGGTAGGGCTATTACTTTATCAAACGACATTACTGGGGGGTAATGAAAGAATTTTTCTGCTTAGACTTTTGCTTGGATTTCCAGAGGATCTCAAATTTAGTAGACTCTTTTCATAAAGTGCAGTTAAGCTTCTAAATATAATATAGAAACGACCTACCACAACAGTAAAGTAGCTCAAATTTTTACAGCATGATTTTGGTTAGTTTTATTTTATAGTAAAAGAGAAATTTGGAAGTGAATGAGGCATGGACTATCTAGACACACTGGGTCTGGTGGTTTCTCAATGGTGGATAAGATTTGGGCTTAGTCTTCTTGCACTGGGGAGAACATTTCCCTATTAAATCTAGCTGCTCTTTCTTTTGCCCTTAATACCAACGCTTTTGTTAAAGACAATAGATCCCAACTAGAGCCATTAATGATAAGCCTACAGTCATCAAATCAAGTCATCATTCTAAGAATGGAAATTTAGACCAGTTAATCTGGAGTCTTCTGGACATGACTAGTTAGATAATCTGCCTAATGAACATTTGCCATTACCTATAAGAAAAGCAAATATGAGTCAGAGAAAGCTGGGTTCCCTGACAAAATCCAGGAGCAGAGAAATCTCGGTGGGACCTTCACTTGTCTGAGAATGCTGCGCTCCCTGACAAAATAGGGGGCAGGTACTGGGATTCCCCCTTCTGCCCCAAGGGATCGGGATCGACAGCCAGGTGGACAGAGAAGGACTCATGGATCCAGCAAAGTTTCAAAAGGCTTTATTCTCACAGGTTCTTGTATTAAAGTCAATAATAGGAAACCCCAGACTTTAGGTTCCTAGCTGGGCCCCAGCCACATTTAAGTTTAGAATTTTAGACCAAGATGGCCACTACCCCATGCTAAGACCCAACAGGGCAGAGAACAGAGAGAGGAGAGTAGAGATAGAAGAAGAGGAAGAGTGAGAGCGAGAGCGGAGAGAGAGAGCTACTCATTTTATATCTTTTCATCCCTGACTGGTCCACATCAATAGATAGCAGTTAAGTCAATACCCCTAGGGTTTGCTTCTCCCAGAACCTCAGTCCCATTGCCCCTGCCAAGGTCTGTCATTGCAGTTTCCTGCAGGACCCATCCGGAATGGGGGAAGGGCAAGTATCTGTACCATGGATATTCTACAGCTAGGTATATATATATTTCTCCAAGCCTTCAAAAGATCCTTGTCTTTACTGCACAGTTGTTTTGGATATTAGCCTTTAGACTTATTAGAGAGCCACACTTGCTTGCTTGGAGGCAAACAGCACTTCTCTCAACTAATTATAACTTCATTATACTTAGAGATCCAACATAGCCAGGTAAAAATACTGGTAAGATCTATCTAGCCCCACGATGATTGTGGTAGCATGAGAGAAAATATTTATACCAGTTAACACAGAATACATGACAAGATATTTTGCCACACATAGTCACAGATCAAACTCCCCCCCCCCCCAAACTGTTTTCATGGCCCAATCTATAAAGTGGCCTGAAGGAGGTAACTCCTGGCAAGATGCAGATGCTCTAGTCAACAGTGTACTGAAACAATATGACTATTGCATATGTCTTAGCCTAGTACCTTGATCCTGTTTCCATCTGCCAGTGCAAATCTATTTGCCTGTATAGCTCTTAGGAGCTCCTTTCTTCTCTTTGTGTAGATGCAGCCCAATTGAGGAACAACAGAATGAAGCAAATAAGATCTCTAAGATGTACTCAGCTGAGCTTTTTAATTTTTTATTTTTTATAACGATATAGTAGTGAAATTTGTTGAGATGATAATCAAAGAGAAAACTTCAATTTCCCCATGCCAGCTTCTGAGAGCAGCTCCATTTTAGGTGTCGTGATCCTATATTTTTACATTCTTATAAATTCCTGGGCTCTTTCTGGGAGGTTATAATAATTTTCCAACATCAAAGATTCTGCCCTAGACCATAGGTTTACAGGAAATTAGCACCTTGGCAATTGATCGAATAGATAGGTTATCTATTGGATAACCAGCAGGCAATACCAGACAAATGATCAAATAGATAACCTAAAAGACCCTAAACTAGCCAGACTGCTCTGTAAAATACATTATTGCCACTTGATCAGTAATATAGGGTCAGTTTACCTATTAGCCCCCCCACCACACTCCTCAAAAATGCATATTTAATTTAGTCCTATAATAAAGTTATTCCATTGCTGGGGAGTTTATTTCTCTTCTACTTCTGAAAAACTTTTCCATCTTTCCAATACTGTGTCTGATCATCTTTATTATTCAACATATAATTCTTGAAAATGATAAAAACACTTGGAAATTATGGGTGAACACACTCACTCTCACTGTTCCTATATCAATAATGTGAGATTTTTCCTGTTAGGGGGGCGCGCCGGGTCTACAACAGTGCAGGGAAGCGAAGTTCCCTTCTACCTCTGCAGAAGCCGGTGGGGAATGGATGAAAAATCAGGATTCTGATGCAATTTTAAAAGGGCTTTACTATCACAGGTTCCAAAATACATTCCAAGTGCAGGGAAAACCTTGGACTCTGGGTTCCCAGTAGGCCCCAGCCACGAGTAGGCCAAGATGGCTGCCACCACGTGTTGAAGCCCAACAGAGAATGGAGAGGACGGAGAAACAAAACGCCAAGGGAAGCAAAATAAAAAGAGAAGAGAGCTTCTTTCTTCTTGCAGCTTTTTTTATAGCTAGAAATCCACCCAAACTCCCGCAGCCAGCCCATTCTGGGCTGGGCTATCTAGAGATGAAAACAGGAAAATAGCTCTATAGAAATGTAGCAACTTCAGGAGACTTCTGGCTGTTTACAAGGACCCAGAGCTAATTCAAAGCCTCCTAGCAGAGCTGGGAGGAGCTGTAAGCTAAATGTAACTTCCCCTGGCAGGAAGGGTCAAATGCCCTCAGGTAATTTCTCCCAGCACCTCACCTAATGTCTTGAGCCAAGATCTTCCTGGAAATGCCTTTATAGGGTAGAGAAGGGGTTTCTGAGATGTCATGTCTCTGTACCAAAGACTGTACAGTAGTTTTGTATTTTAGTTGCCTTTGAGTTATCAGGGAGCCATGCTTGCTTTCTTGGAGGCAAACAACATTTCTCTCTGGTCTAATTACTTAGAGATCCAACATGGCCAGGTGTTGCAGGACTCCTCTAAGAGCCTCTGCATCTGCTCTGAATTGCCGCCTGCAAATCACTCTGTAGATAAGAGGGTAGTCTAAATGTGGCAGTTTATCTGATCATGTATTCTGTACTAGCTGGTATAAATATTCTCTCATGCTACCACAATCATGTGGAACTAGCTAGATCTTACCAGCATATTTGCCTGGCCACGTTGGATCCCTAAATAATTAGACCAGAGAGAAATGCTGTTTGCCTCCAAGCAAGCAAGCATGGCTCCCTGATAACTCAAAAGGCAATTAAAATACAAAACTACCGTGAAGTAGATGAGACTTGTGAAGGCTTGGAGAAATATTTAACTGGTACTAGTATTAGACTTTGGTACAGAGACAAGCCATCTTGGAAACCCCCTTCTCTACCCTATAAAGGCTTTTCCAGGCAGATCTTGGCTCAAGACATTAGCATATAAAAGGGCCTAGGTGAGGTGCTGGGAGAAATTACCTGAGGGCATTTGACCCTCCTTGCTCTCCATAATAGTGGGAGGGAGGTCTGAGTTGCAGGGGTATAATACTAGCCTGCTTCCTCTCTCACGCTCTCTTTTTGGGCTCTCCTGTGAGCTCACACCCTTCTTGGGAGTCTTGTCTTTGTCTCCTCTTTACAGGGCCTTTACACGTGGTGGCCACCATCTTGGCCTACATGTGTCTGGGGTTCTAGCCGGGAATCCTAAGCACCGGGTTTTTCTTATATTGCTGATTTGTATCCTGAACCTGTGGTAAGTAAAGCCTTTTGAAACTGCATGGATTCCTGAGTCTTCATCCATTCCCGCTGGCTTTGGAGGTAGAATGGAACTCGCTTCCCGGCACTGTTGGGGACCCCAACGGCATCCCCGACAGCCAGGCAAATATGCTGATAAGATCTAGCTAGTCCCACGATGATTGTGGTAGCATGAGAGAATATTTATACCAGCCAGTACAGAACACATGGTCAGATAAACTGCCACGCGTTAAACTACAACCCTATCTAAAAAGTGATCTGTGTGAGGCAATCCAGGGCAGATGCAAAGTCTTTTAGTCTTTTTAGGTGTCCTGCAACATTTTCCTTTGAGTATTTTCTCATGAGGCTTTCCTGCATTACAATCCCCTACCCCCATGGTTAGAGAATTGTGATTCTCTGACCAAAAATAGGAGTTCTGAGCAAAAACATTTACTTTCATGAATAGGCCACTAGTTTCATAAGGGCAAAGACTACCTTTACAAGGGAATCTTCATTTTCTAGCATCTCATAAGCTGTATAATCAACTGCCTTGCATTCCTTGGGATTCTCCCAAATGCAGTATTGAAAATCCCACTTTCAAGAAATTCTAGAAAACACTGGGACAATTGATTACCCTACAAGTTTTGTTAAACAAATGCTAAGTAAAAGACTTTTCAAAGTCTGCAGTCTTATAAGAAATTATCCTTTATTTCTTTGAGGATCAGAGGCTAGAGCAAGAGTTGGTCAATGACTGATTGTATGCTAAATCTGGTTAACTGTCTTTTTTTTCCCTTAATGGTTTGAACACTAAAGAACAGTTCTGGGAAAATAAAACAAAGAATAATATTTTGTGATATGAAAATATTGTGAAAAAATTTGTCTTAGATCCATAGCTAATATGTTATCAGTATTCCTGTGCACTGGTTCACGCTCATATGGTGCATGGCTGTGCTCCGCAATAGCAGAGCTGAGCAGGGTGATGGGCATGGTGTGGTGTGCAAGTCTGTCGCTCTCCAGGACCTTCACAAAAAAGATTGCAGAGCCCTGAGATAGCAGGACCTGTTTATACCAAAAAGAGCAGAGGGTGTGTGGTGAGGCGGGAAGAGATATCAGGATCCTCCTCTCTCAGGCATAGTTGCTGTAGCTGAGCAGCAAGGCATCAAAGGGATGGCCAGACTGAAGATCCTAAACTCTCTGCTCTTTAGCAAATGCCAGAGCACCGCTGTCAACTTGAAAAGGAAGTAGTGGGTGATGGGAAGCAATGGGGAAGAGAGGGAATAAGCTCTTTATTTTCTAGATAGATACTCTTAGATATTATTTTTCCCCAAAGCATTATTAATATTTTCACACCTACAATGTTATCATATATAACTCTATATAACTTGTGCCCTCCACTGATATTCGTAAAAAACCAATTAAGTCACATATCACATCCTTTGTGTTTGGTCTTTTATTGTACTTTAACAAAAAAGGCTCTTAAATTCTAAAGCAACTCAGAGGTAGATGCTACATTGGTATATAAGATGAAATTTATATGGAAGTTGAAAGGATGAGTTGGAACCAGACTGAGTTTAATAAGAAAAACTAAATGGAGCTTTATTACCATATCAGTATGGTAACTAAAGCCAACTACTGAATATTCTATGGAGGATCATCTTGTGGAAGTTTGGTGTTGTCATGCTACAGAATCTGAGCTTTGGAAATGCAGCTAAACTAAAAGTCCTGAAAGATGAGAAGGGGAACGTTTTCAGTGTCCATAAGCTTGATTCCCTGCCATCTCCAAAGGAGAAATGCCAACTTGGCACGTAGTTGATGCTAAATAAATGCTTAATGAGTGAGCAGGCAAATATTTTCCTTCTCCCTCTAGCCCTTCAGAACCGGTTATAATCTGATATGGATCATTGGTAGCTTAGTATAAATGTAAGTAAATTTCTATCCTTTTGATATTTACAGTTAAGCCTTATCTATAAAAGTTGAACAAAAGATGACTTTTCAATTAAAGGGATACAAACATCAGCAAATTAGCTTGGGGAGCAAGTGACCCAGATTCCCTTCCAAAACTTTTAAAATCAGAACCTGGTTAGAATGATGCTCATAACCAACATGGACCTGTTTAATGTCAGGTTTTAAGATAAGCACTTTCCATGTACTGTCTAGAGTCTCCAGAGACTTGTTATGAAGTAGGTATTCTTACTAGGCAAAACAAAGTTCAGAGAGGTCAAGAAACAGACTCAAAGTTACCCAGCTACCATTTATCTTTCTCAGTCTTTAAAATCCCCAGTAAGAGGTAAAATGTTTAACAACTGTTTCCGAGAACAGTACAAGGTGACTTAGACTAATTTCCTAGTCTGTCTTTTCTACATGTTGAGCTTCTGAACATTAGCAATTACATGGCTGTGACAATCATGGCTACAGGAAACATATTAAGCTTTTTCCCTCAATTATTTTTCTCAGTTATCTGAGGCTGATATTTTTTTCATCAGTCATCTCAGAAGAAACACAGATAAATCTCTGCTTCATTAATTTCACCTGAAGCCAGGGGAAGTTTAGACAGACAACTGCATTATTTTGAATAATCAGCTTTCTTCCATGGCATTTCTCTGTGTCTAAATACCTGGAATTGAGTCCTGGTGGGAGCTGGACTGTACTCCTTATCTATATGCATGAGAGTGTGTCTTAGGTGGAGTCCATCATGGTAATATTCTTGGCAGTGTAAGGAGGTATGAATTGAGGATTCTTTCATTCCTAATTCTAGACCTATTACTAAACAGACTACAAGATCCAATTATAAGTTTTAATACAATATAATATATTCCCCAATTCTTAGCACCTGAGAGGCTAAACGAGGTCATTTAACTGGGAGTTATATAGTTATTGCTTCTTGTTTTAAAAAATATTTTCACTTTGTTATTTAAGAAACATATAGTTGTATGTACAACAGTATACACACAGACACTCATATTTACTGAATCCTTGCCCTGAAGCTCCCTTGTTATCAGTTTATGAAACTAAAGAACTTGTTTCCTGTAAGAGAATCAGAAATATTTTCAAAAGGACTTTTAAAAGAGTCACTTTTTTTTTTCTTCTGCTGTATATCAATGAAACATATGGAATGGGCTGGGGTGAAAACTCAAAGGGCTGCATAACATGCCTGTACTCACAGGACCCAATTTTGATCTCTAGCTCCATGAGCCACTCCTAGTCCCCACTATGTGTAGCTCTGCACCAATGAGCAGCACCCTCCCTAGAAAAGACCAAAAGTTACATACCAACTTAGTGTTTCTTTCTGTTTCCCACTTTAAGAAATGTCATAAACATGACCCTTTGTTATTACTGTGTTTAAATAATAAACATAATTGTTTACATTTGTAGAGACAATAAAATATTGAGGTTATAAATGTCACAAAATGTTCCAAAACAAGTTCCGGATGGATTAAATATTTCTATTTAATTGAAAAACAATTTAATAAACTGTAAGAGACTCAGATGTAAGAGCTTGAGTCAGTTTAGCCAGTT
>JAJIBD010028479.1:0-24744 GCA_021461705.1 Cryptotis parvus
GGAAAATTTGGGGGGAACCAGGGAATGGTTCTGTAGAATAAGGCTCCTCACCTTCTGTGGTATCAGTCCAGTCCTGCCTCTTAAAGAATATTTTGGGAGTTTTTTTAGAGTGAGTAGCTCTCTGCTCTGCAAATCCACCTTCTCTTTTCTTTAAGAAAAAACTTGAATTTTTTAAAATTTATTTTATTTTATTGTACCACTATGAGATATAGAATTACAAAGATGTTCATATTTGGGTTTCAGTCATACAGTGTTCCATCACCCATCCCTCCACCAAGTGCCCATTTTCCACCACCAGTGTCTCCAATATCATCCTCCTCCCTAGCCTGCCTCTATGGCAGGTTCTTTTTCTTTTCCCAAATTTTATTACATCACTTTTAGACATACAATTGCAAGATGCTCATGTAGAGTTTTTGGTTCTACAGTGTTCCAACACCCATCCCTCCACCCAACCCATCTCCCTATACCAATGTCCCCACCTCCCTCCCCCTCCCACACTTCAACTACTTGGTGGGTTCTGTATGTCTTTTCTCTCCTCTCTATCTCTTCCTCCCACCAAACTTTGCTGCACATCGTAGAATGCAGTGCATTAAAGGACATAACTGTTTCCACTACTTTGATGGACCAACGCGACCGCAAAGCGGCTGCCACGACCTGGGCTCTGGTTTTGCTCTGTTAATCTGGTCGTGAGGTAGTATCCCAGCATCTGGACAGTGAAGGTGGTGGCTAGTGTGGTGGGCGAGTCTCACAATACTTGAATTTTTTCGGTCTCATCACAGTTAGCTGGAGCCATGTGACTTGGTTTTAATCAGTGGGATGTGTTGGCTTCAGTGTGTGTCATTTCCAGTTCTGGCAGATGGAAAGGTCCTATTTGTGATTTCTCTCAGATGAATGAAGAGGTTAGTAAAGTCCTTGGAGAATGGAAGAGACACAAATGGAAGAACTATTGAAAATTTATCACCCTCCCCAAATAACGTTGAACTGTATCCATTCCCAAGAATAAGGGGAATTTTCTATTAATGTAAGCAGGATTATATTAAGTGTCACTTAATGGTTGATGTTCTCATATAAGCCAAACCTAGAAAAATAAAATGAAATCAATACAATATGCCTTTGACTTTTGCTGATAGATGGCAGCGACGTGAAAACTGAAAACAAAGTGGAAAGTTAGAGAACTTACATAATGCCATTAAAAAATCCAAAAACCCAACTCTGGGAAAGCTGTCACCTGTAATAACTTAGTATGTGTATATCATATGCCCACTGAGTGTATAATTCTAAGATAAATGATGCAAAGGGTCAGAATTGTGGTATGTATTGGATGGTATTTTTGTGTCTTTAAGGTACTGTTTCAATCAAGAAAACCCAGATCATGAAGAGTCTAATTTGCATAAAAAGTAATAGAAGCTAAAAAACTGAGAAATTTAGAGCCTTCAAAGTTTAGCAAATTTGCTATGGATCTGGCACACTAGGACAAAAGCCAGATAAAGATTTCAACAGTATTATTGAGACTCAGCCTGGGATAAAGACAAGTTTTTAAGAAAGTCACCTTCCCTTTCCAGGTTTAGAAATCAGAGCTCAAATTTCCAGAATTTTTGAAAGGAGAAGAGCTTAGTGGGAGAGAAACAATATATAAATGAAGCCTGAGAATTGTTTCTAAGAAAGAATATTAGCTGTTATTATTACCACATTAAACTTTTTTTAAAACAAATAGATCATAAATATTTAAAAGTATCATTTGGTCAAAGAAACCCACAGATAATAGATATTTACATTTAAATAGATTCCTTAAAATGATGCCTATTCCTGTCTTGTCTGACATTATCTCTCTTATCTGCTATTTAATCTATGTGAAGGCATTTCCTTAGGTTATCAGAGGAAAAAGTTCAGGATTGTCATAAAGGCAATAACATTGATTCTTAGAAAATTTAAATTTAGAGACTTGCTCTTTTTTTAATTGGTGGACTTTTTATTGCTGAAGTGAATATTTACAAAATAATTTTTTCAAGTCAGATAAGAGATTCCATTTTTACTCAATAACTCCTCCTTCCTTCCTTCCTTCATTCCTTCCTTCCTTCCTTCCTTCTTCCTTCCTTCCTTCCTTCTTCCTTCCTTCCTTCCTTCCTTCCTTCCTTCCTCTTCCTTCCTTCCCTCCTTCCTTCCTTCCTTCCTTCCCCTCCTTCCTTCCTTCCTTCCTTCCTTCCTTCCCTCCTTCTTTCTTCCTTCCTTCCTTCCTTCCTTCCTTTCCTCTCTTCCCCTTTCCTTCCTTCCTTCCTTCCTTCCTTCCTTCCTTCCTTCCTTCCTTCCTTCCTTTCCTTCCTTCCTTCCTTCCTTTTCCTTCCTTCCTTCCTTCCTTCCTTCCTTCCTTCCTTCCTTCCCTCTTTACTTTCTTCCCTCTTTACTTCCTTCCTTCCTTCCTTCCTTCCTTCCCTTCCTTCCTTCCTTCCTTCCTTCCTTCCTTTCCTTCCTTCCTTCCTTCTTCCTTCCTTCCTTCCTTCCTTCCTTCCCTCCCTTCCTCCCTTTCTCCTTCTTCAGATGTTTCTTGAGCTCCTACTATATGTTAAACATTGTGTCAGGTATTCACAAAATTATATACTTCTTTGGTTATTGTTAACTAAGGAAAATGTATTCTTTGATCCATATACATGCTGATTGTTTTAAATGATAGCGATAGCACAGTTTTTATCATTAAAATTAATAATGAAATTTGCTTTCAAATCCATCACACCTGAACAGAGGAGACATATTTGGAAAAAAGGAATGGCTATTAGTATTTGAGTGAAAATGTAAAATTACTCAACGAGAAGAGAAAATCCTGGTAATGATTGTAGATTTTCCTATCCATTCCATTAATCCAGTAAGATGTGTATATATATAGCTTCTGTTTCTTACTGAACACAGTATATGATTAATGGTTCTAAGAAGCACCATTATGGGATATTTTTCTTTGAATGGGAAATTATTTGTATACTGTTAGGGAAAAATGATTTAATAACTAAATTGCTATATCTGTGTAATTTAACTATTATCCTTAATTTTGAGTTTTTGGATTAGCCTTCAGATGCAGAGAATCTAGTGTATAGTAAGATGTAACACTCTACTGCACATCTGTGTCCGTTAGGAAAACATTAAGTTAATGGGACTCTCTGTAGCTGACAGCCAGTCAAAAATCAAAATTATACTATACTATAATTTTTAAAAGAACCTCTATTCTTAGAAGTTGTTAATGCAGTCTTACTGTCATGTTTTGCGAAAGTTCTATTATCACATCTCCATGTAAAATAAACAAATTATAAAACCACACTGAAATATTTTCAACTGCATGACCTTATGTCTTAATGCATCTGGTTAGGTTATGCTATATGCCCTTTGGTTTAATACTCTGATGACATATTACTATATTTTATTTAATTTGAATTTATCAATTGAATCACTCTCCTGGTTGTCTAATTTCATATAATTCATTAATAAGGAAACTGCAATTCATTAACATTGTTATAGAAAGTTTTTGGACCAACTCTAACATAATTATTATTTTATTGGAGAAATTACATTGTCAAGGCCAATTACTTGAATGCATATTTGTCAGGTATATTCAGTTGAAATTTCCTGGATTAGTTGTGAAGGATGCCAGCAATAGCAAGCATTTATTTTGCCAGCTAAGAGACTGGGGATGAAGATGAGTCTGGTATTCATGACAAACATGCTGCACAAATGAAAAACACAAAGGGAAATGAGAGGAAAGACAGTTCCAGGATTGATTGCTGACAGTGCTGGAGGCTGAATATGTAGTAGGGTTTTACGCCTACAGGTCACAGTCCAGGTGAAAGTGTCTCCCAGCAAAGGTATGTGAATCCTTAGGTATTAAACTTACTTGGAAAATAATGAGTGGGTCTGGTTTGCTTTGAGTTTACCATACCATGAGCATAAACATTAAGAAAGCACCTTGGAATCAGGTAACAAAAGACCTAAAAGGTCAAGCTGAGTTTGAATTTTATTCTGAAGGAACTAGGGGATCATGGGATTTTTTGGGATGTGGCATAATTCATAGCTGTGCTTTATTAGTTCTTTTTTAAATTAATGTGCAAAGAAGAAAATGTCTATAAGACTCACTTAAGGAGAAGGCTGATAATGAATTAATTTCATTTTTCTCATTGACTAAAGTCTAATACCTAAATTAAAAATAAATTTATCACATAAAGCTCCTTAAATAAAAATGCACTCCTGACAAATTGAAATCTCCTATTCCCCAGCTTTGTGATATTATCACTTTCTAAGATTTGATTTTATTTGTGATGTTTCAACCAAATTGTTTGGTACTACAAGGTATGTAACACACAGTATTGTTACCAACAAATAGCAATAAAATAAGGTAAACATCAATTCATTCTCTTCCACTTCCCATTTTTATTTCATGGAGCTTCACTAGATGCTTTTAATATTTTTCTCTGATTAATTTACTTGAAAAAAACTAATGCTTTACACTCAAAATATGAGGAAGTCAATATAACTAAAAGATATATATTAATATAAAGAAGTTGTCTATATAAAATATAAGTGTAACTGAAATAAAACAATAGTTCAGGGTAAGTAGTTACAGTTTTACTCATCCCTTGTTTCTTTTGTACCATGGTTTAAAGGCTGATAGTAGAAACTGGGAGAGAATTAGGGAAGATTTAAAGGAATGAAAGCTAACTTTGTATTGGATGAAACATGGTGTTTATTTTGCAGGTCAAAGAGAGCATTCTTAAAGATAAGGGGAGGAGACAGATGAGACAAGGACTGAATAATGATTTTTATAGGGACGAATTTTTTTTTTAGAAAAAGAATAGAAAAATTTGGCATAATGAGTAGGATTGGGAAAAATGTCAAAACATTGTTTTTATCTCTTCACTCCTCATCAAAGACAACTTTACGAAAAGAAAAATGGTATTACGCTGTCGAGGAGCACCGCTGGGGTCCCCCAACAGTACCGGGAAAGCGAAGTTCCCTTCTACCTCCAAAGCCGGTGGGGAATGGATGAAGACTCAGGGATCCGATGAAGTTTTAAAAGGGCTTTACTATCACAGGTTCCAATATACAATCCAAGAGCAGGGAAAACCTCTGGACTCTGGGTTCCCAGCTAGGCCTCCCGCCAGTGTAGACCAAGATGGCTGCCACCACGTGTTGAGGCCCAACAGAGAATGGAGAGGGACGGAGAAGCAAAACACCAAGGGAAGTCGGAAATGGCAAAAGGGGCCAAAAAGAGGGAGATTCTTTCTTCTTACAGCTTATCTTATAGCTAGAAATCCGCCCAAACTCCCCAGCCCAGCCCATTCATTTAGCTATAAGCTAAATGTAACTTCCCCCTGGCAGGAAGGATCAAATGCCCTCAGGTAATTTCTCCCAGCACCTCACCTAATATCTTAAGCCAAGATCTGCCTGGAATTGCCTTTTATAGGGTAGAGAAGGGGGTTTCTGAGATGGCATGTCTCTGTACCAAAGACTAATACTAATGCCAGTTAAATATTTCTCCAAGCCTTCACAAGAGTCTCGTCTACTTCACGGTAGTTTTGTATTTTAGTTGCCTTTGAGTGATCAGGGAGCCATGCTTGCTTGCTTGGAGGCAAACAGAATTTTCTCTGGTCTAATTACTTAGAGATCCAACATGGCCAGGCAAATATGCTGGTAAGATCTAGCTAGTCCCACGATACTTGTGGTAGCATGAGAGAATATTTATACCAGCCAGTACAGAATACATGGTCAGATAAGACTGCCACATTCAAACTATCTCCCTATCTATGAAGTGACCGGCAGGAGGCAATCCAGGGTAGATGCAGAGGCCTAGGCTTTTAGGTGTCCTGCAACAGTATGCTATTCTCCAAATATTTGTAGGTAGTTCAATATTTGTGGGTGGTTCAAGGTGTCTGGGTAATCAGGTAATGTGACAGCATAATGTGCTGTTCTTGGTTATTATCCATCCCATGGGTTTTGATGCTTCTGCTGTGGTGTGAACAATTTAGAAATAACTGGTTGACAATCTGCACACTTTGCTCAGGGTATCAAAACACTTTGGCTGTTGTCTTTCATCTCTTTTTGCGTCTATACCACTGTACTTCACCATTTAAGAGAAAACTTTTGCTAAACAGTTATTACAAAGTTCTCAACTAAGTCTCCATGCAGCTTTCAATGACAGCATTGAAGCTTGATTAGCTTTGTTAAGCAGAGCCTTAAAGGCTTTACATATGAGTTAACAGTAAGTATTGAACTCACCTTGACATAAAAAAATGTGAGAAGCTCTCAGTCTCTCTAATAGTAATACTGGATAATCTAATTAACCACTAAAATTTAATTAATAAAAATTCTGAGAAACATACTACTGATGAGACTGGAAATTGGAAGAACTTTCAAATATTGAAGTTTGCCTGTTTTTATAGTATGTAAAATTCTGTTTATAAGTAATCTTAGGAGGAAAATTTTAATATTGACATTGGAAAGGAAAGAAGATATGAGGGCTTAAAAAGTCACTGAATTTTTGGGACACAACAAAAGCACTGAAAGAGGAAAGTTCATAGCTCTGCAAGCATTCATCAGGAAAAAGAAAGGGCCCACATAAATATCTTGACTTTGCAGCTCAAATATTAGAAAAAAGACCAAGAAAAAGGAGCCCATCCCAGGCAGAAAGAAGGAAACAATAAAACTTAGAGAAGATATCAATGAGCTGGAAACCCAAAAAAAAATTCAGAAGATTAATGAAGCCAAGAGCTGGTTCTTTGAAAAAATGAACAAGATTGACAAACCACTTGCAAGACTTTTAAGGACAGAAAAAGAGAGAACTGAAATAAATAGAATCAGAAATGAAAGGGGGGATATCACAAAAAACACACAAAAATACAAAAGATCATCAGAGATTACTTCGAGAGCCTGTATGACACAAAACATGAGAACCTGGAAAAAATGGATAAATACCTGAAGTCCTATAACCTAACCTCCCATGGCTGAAAAAAAGTAGACCGGCAATACCTGAATAAACCTATCACTATCGAGAAAATTAACAGTAGTTAAAAGTCTGCCAAAACACAAAAGTCCAGGTCCAGATGGATTCACCATTGAATTCCCCCAAAAATTTACGGAGGACCTACTTCCAGTTCTCTCCAAACTCTTCCAGGAAATAGAAGAAACAGAAACACCCCCAAATAACTTCTATGAGGCACACGTCACCCTGAGACCCAAAGCAGTCAGAGAAAACACACAAAAAAAAGAAAACCACAGACCAACTCACTGATGGACACAGATGTTTCAACAAAATATTAACAAACAGAATCCAAAGACTCATCAAAAAGATTATACATAATGACCAAGTAGGATTCATTCAGGGAATGCAAGAATGGTTCAACATTCGCAAGCCAATCAACATAATACATCATATAATAAGAGAAAAAATAAAAACCATATGATCATATCAATATACGCAGAGAAAGCATTTGACAAGATCCAACACCCGTTCATGATAAAAACTCTCCATATGAACCTTCCTCAATATTGTCAAAGCCATCTATCAAAAAGCTCACAGTGAGCATCATACTCAATGACAAAATGTGAAGTCTTCACCCTAAGATTGGGGACAAGACAAGGTTGCCCACTCTCACCACTTCTATTCAGTATAGTACTGGAAGTACTTGCCATAGCAATCAGAGAAGAAAAAAAGACATTAAGGGCATCCATGTAGGCAAGGAAGAAGTCAGGCTATAACTATTTGTAATGACATATTATGCATAGAGAACCCTAAATCTATAACAAAAAAGCTCATGGAAACAATAGATACCTATAGTAGAGTGGCAGGGCACAAAATCAATACCTAAACATCAGTGGCTATATACAAATAATGAAGTGAAGAAAGGGATATTAACAAAACGATTCCATTCACAATTGTGTCACAGAAAATCATATACCTAGGAATCATCTTAAAGAATAGTGTAAAGGAACTGTACAAAAGAAAACTATAAAACCCTACTTTAAGAAATAAAAAAAGGGCGGACCCCAAGCTGCCCCAGGGAAGAGCGGAAACTCCATCAATGGGAACCAAGGCAAAGTGCCTTGGTTCCAGCCGGACCGACCCTAGCGCCCTGAGCTTCTGGGAACCGCCTCCACTCCCCCACAGGTGTGTGTGTGTGATTCTTGCGTCTCCTCGGACCCCAAGCTTCCCCAGGGAAGAGCGGAAAATCCATCAACGGGAACCAAGGCAAAGTGCCTTGGTTCCAGCCGGACAGACCCCTAGCGCCCTGAGCTTCCGGGAACCGCCTCCACTCCCCACAGGTGTGTGTGTGATTCTTATGCGCCTGCGGACCCCAAGCTGCCCCAGGGAAGAGCGGAAACTCCATCAATGGGAACCAAGGCACTTTGGACTTTCCTCCAAAGACTAGAAATTGAACTCCCATTTGACCCAGCCATACCACTCCTGGGAATCTACTCTGGGAAACCAAAAATACGCAGCGGAAACACCATCCCTACTTTTATGTTCATAGCAGCATTATTCACAATAGCCAAATCTGGAAGCAACCAGAGTGCCCGAAAATCGATGACTGGATAAAGAAGCTTTGGTACATCTACACAATGGAATACTATGCAGCTGTTAGGAAAAATGAAGTTATAAAATTTGCCTATAAATGGATGGACATGGAGAAGATTATGTTGAGCGAAATTAGCCAGAAGGAGAGAGACAGATACAGAATGACTGCATTTATTTGCATGGCATAAATATATATGTACATATTATGATACCAATATCCAAGGTCAAGTGAAGCATATATCGGGAGGTCTTGTCAAAGGTGGAAATTATCACAAACGTGTGGGAGTCAGAGTTTAGGAAAGACAGAAAATGGAACAGGGTGCTAATAATAGTCGAGGGTACTAATGCCAACCTAGAACTGAGCATTAAATAGAGGCAAAAGGATTCACATGACAACCTTTTAATGTATGTTCTGTAATCCATAGTCTGGAAGGGAAGGAAAAGAGAAAGAGAGAGAAAGGCAAAGAAATAAAGAACCTGCCATGGAGCAGGGCTGGGGGAAGGGGGAGGGAACCGGGGATGTTGTTGGTGGGAGATGGGCACTGGTGGAGGGACGGGTGCTGAAACACTGTATGACCAAAACCCAAACATGAACTTTTTAATTGTATATCTTTTATTTGTATGGAGATGGGCACTGGTGGAGGGACGGGTGCTGAAAGACTGTATGACCAAAAACCAAACATGAACTTTTTAATTGTATATCTTTTTATTTGTATGGGAGATGGGCACTGGTGGAGGGACGGGTGCTGAAACACTGTATGACCAAAACCCAAACATGAACTTTTTAATTGTATATCTTTTTATTTGTATATCTCACGGTGGTATAATAAAATACTTAAAAAAAAGAAAAAAAAAGGACACAAGTAAATGGAAACACATTCCCTGCTCATGGATTGGGAGAATCAACATTTTCATAATGGTAATTCACCCTAGAACTTTATAAAGATTCAATACAGTCCCTATAAGGATACCCATGACATTCTTCAAAGAAATTGACCAAATGCTCCTAAAATGTGTATGGAATAAAAAACCCCTACAGACAGCTAAAGAAATCCTTGGGACAAGAAGATGGGAGGCATCACCTTTCCCAACTTCAAACTGCACTATGAAGCAGTAGTAATTAAAACAGCATGGTATTGGAATAAAAACAGACCTGTGGACCTATGGAATAGAGTTGAGTAGTCTCACCCCTCAACTACATGATCATCTAATCTTTGATAAAGGAGCAAAAAAGTATGAAATGGAGCAAGGACAGCTTCAACAAGTGGTACTGGGAAAACTGAGCAGTGACATGTAAAAATTGAATTTGGACCTCTGTCTAACACCATGCAAAAAATAAGATCAAAATGGATTAAAGATCTCAATATCAGACCTGAATCCATAAAAGTACATCCAAGAAAATTAGGAAAAACCCTCCACAACATTGAAGCTAAAGGCATCTTCAAAGGTGTAACACCACTAACAAAGCAACAAGAAGCAAAGATAAACATATGGGACTACGTGAAACTAAAAAAAGTTTCTTCTCAAAAGAAACAGTGACCAAGATACAAAGACAGTCCACAGAATGGGAAAGAATATTATTAAGGGGTTAATATTCAGGATATATCAGGCACTGGTAGAACTTTACCTGAAGAAAATAGCCAACCTCATCAAAAAATGGGGATGAGAAATGAACAGAAACTTTGACAAAGAAGAAATTTGAATGGCCAAAAGGCATATAAAAATGCTCATCATCACTAATCATCAGAGAGATGCAAATAAAAAACAATGATATGTCATCTCACACTACAGAGGCTGGCACATATTCAAAAGAGCAAGGACAACAAATGCTGGCATGGATGTGGGGAGAAAGGGACTCTCATCCATTGTTGGTGAGAATGTTGACTGGTACAGCCTTTTTGGAAAACAATATGGACATTCGTCCAAAGACTAGAAATTGAGCTCCCTTTTGACCCAGCCATACCACTCCTGGGAATATACCCTGGGAGACCAAAAACACACAGCAGAAACACCATATGCACTTTTATGTTCATAGCAGCAGTGTACTAATAATTATTGTAAATGATAATATGGCAGTCCTGAAGTATTTCACACTTACTCAGACAACATGGCACTTTTATCTCTCTAAATAAGCATTGTGTGTCCTGTTGAGCAGCTACTTTGAAAGGAGTCTCTGTGTGCTTGATGGTTTTATGTTCTCCTCTATTTCAGTGCAATTAATATGCTTAAAAATTGCTAGATCTTCAAAGACATTTGCCTTTCTTGCAAGCACTCATTTCCGATTTTACATTAAATTAAGCACATGATTGAACACTAACATTTTCCAACAGGTGTGATTAAGCAATATCCATTAATCAGATCAGCAACATTCTGACCAATTGTCTCCCTTTCCAGAATTCTGCTAATATGTTGAGCATTTTCAGCCAATTAAAAAAAATCTTCCCTTAATGGAGTGATTTAGGAGAACAATGTGTGTGATTCTATCCAATATTACAGAACCAACCAAGGGTCAGTATTTCCATATGTGAAGCAAAAAATAGAATTTTGTATGTGCCACTAAATTCATCTAAATAAATCAATCTATATCTAGACATAAGTAATTCTTACATATTTAGAAAAGGTGCTATAATAAATTATTTCCCTTTCAAGCATCAGAAGTCAGAATATCACTTTGAGACAGAGAAAAATGTAAAAATTATCTTTGCAAAATAGTTACCTTTTTATACTTGTTTGTTTTATGTTTTTGCTTTTGGACCACACTTGGTATTGCTCAGTGAATAATTCTGGCTCTGCTCAGGAGTCACTTATGGCAGCATGTTCAATGCCCAGGGATCAATCTGGATTTTTTGCATATCAGGCAAGTGTCCTGTCCACTGAATTATTTCTCTGGCACCAATTTTCTTTGTTTCAAAAATTCATTTTATTTTCCAATGCAGTTTGCAATGTGCATACTCCTATATAGAAGGTCCAGAGAAATTACACAATTTGGGAAGATGCCAGGATAAAGATAATGATTGATAGATCATAATAAGTGTGATATATTTTATCAAGTTTCTGTCATTTGTTTAGCTGCTTTTATGCATAGCTTTTGTCACAGGATAATATCTGGAACTATTCAAAAACTTAATTTTTTTACTATGGGTATCATGCTAAGAGTTATAAAATTGAAGTATCATTTTAAGGTACAAAGCAGCCTCCTATCAAGCATTATAAAATACAGCAAGTATGTGATACTATTCAGGAGGAATATAGAAAAAGGGGAGAGCAAAGTCTTTGATTTATCTTTTTTTTCTTTTTTTGCTTTTTTTGGGTCACACCCAGCAATGCTCAGGGGTTTCTCCTGGCTCTGCACTCAGGAATTACTCCTGGCAGTGCTCAGGGGACCATATGGGATGCCAGGGATTGAACCCGGGCCGGCATGAGCCGGCCGCGTGGAAGGCGAACACCCTACCCACTGAGCTATCGCTCCGGCCCCTATCTAGTTATATTTTATACTGTGAAGTCCAGGAGTAGATGATAGGCTAGGCTGAATTACTGAAATATATACACTTAAAGAATCCTAAAGTCTAACCAATACCCCTTACTGCGTGTGTGATACTTGCAAGGCAAGAGAAAGTGAGGTGAATGTGCATAGGCTGGTGATGGAGCTGATTTGGTGGCACGAGCTGAGTAAAATCTACTACTGGATTTTTCAACAAGAACTAATATTTGAGTGTGTAGATTTAGGTACTTTATTTTAAACTACTGCGTAAGTAAGGTTGGAGCTATAATTATCTTCTTCTCTAGCTTTTGGACGTAGTATTGAAAGGATAAGGAATAAAAAAGAATAGTAGTTTGTCTCAGTTTCCTCCCGCCCCCCAAAAAAAAAAAGAGATCAGTAAGAACCAGTCCTCCACACACCCTGGGTGTTGATGCTCTCTACCCAGGATAAGGTAAACAAAAGGAAGAAGGCTGCGGAATGTGGACAGGGCCAGGAAGTTGACCTGGTGTGTGTGTGTGACTGCATACCCATAGGTTAAGGAGCAATATAACTATTGGATAGGCTAGAGATAAGATATTACAAACTAATTGGCTGTGTACTGGGAGGGCCCTCTTGTAATGGATAGAAGGAGCCTTCATAAGGCTCAAGGTCCCTCCTGCTGGCTCGGACCTGCAAGTCTGTGTGGGAGCTGGACCCTGGCTAGCCAGCACAATAAACTCTGCTTTGTTCATTGCATTCCTGTGTGATTCTCTGTCTCTCAAAGGGCATAAGATTCCTGGACAGTAACATTTGGGGGCTCGTCTGTGATCACCTTGTCAGAAAGACAGACCGTCTGCAGAGGTAAAAAGTCCTAGGCTTTGGGAGAGTCTGAGATTCTCAGGGGGGGACCTAATTGGTGAACCAATTGTCCCCGGCAGGCCACGCGGTGGGGACTTGGCCTGTCCCTGGGGCAGGGGATCTTTTGTGATTCCCGGTTTGGGGACTTGGCCAGTACCCGCGGGATCTTTAGGGTCCCTGCAGGGAGGGGATTTCTTTTCCCCTCACCTGGGATAGCAGTTGGGGGGAGCCATTAGGTTCTGCTGGGAGCTCTTATCTGGGCTGAACAACTGGAGGACCTACAGTCCAGTTCTGCCCGGAGAGTTTACCACTCATTAGAGCTCAAATATTTCAAGAATTCTGGCGCCAGAGGAGGAAGAAGTAATTGAACTGGTCGACCAGCTGTCCATTAAGTGAACACCTTTTGGCCTGATTCCCAGATTGGACGGTGAGGAGAGTGAGCAGTGTGCTCACAAGTGCGAGAGAAGGACCGGTGGTGGAGAGCGCTCTGTGTGTGTGGAGTTGTTGTTTTCACCCTCTTTGTTCTATCTTTCCAGGTGGTTGCTCCTTGTTCCACAATGGGGCAAGTACAGACAACCCCAAAGTCTCTAATTCTTTTCCACTTTCCCGGAGTCAAGGAAAAGTCGCAGAAGGCGGATTTAGTCATCAAGAAAGGTAAGTTCAACACCCTTTGCTCTGCAGAAGTTGCCCGCCTTTGGAGTTGGGTAGCCCATCCAACTCCAAAGTTCTTTCTCCCTGGACCTGATTGCTAAGGTAAAAGTTGTCATTCTTCGACCTGGCAGTCAAGGCCACCCGAATCAGGTGCCGTGCATTTTGGTTTGGGAAGATTTGGTGGGGAAGCCTCCCTCATGGCTAGCAGTCTTCCCGCTTCACCCTTCTAACTCACTTCCCGAGCCAGCTTTTCAGTCATGCCACCTTGGTGGTGAGAGAGGAGGACAAATCCCTCCTCCCCATGCCAACCAGTCAACACAAGTGGGTGTTCCTTTACTGCTTCCATTTTTACGGAAAGCTCCCTCTCTACCTGTCCCTTGAGGGAGCAGAAGAGGATCGGTTGCCCCCATATGCGACCCCCTCTGGTCAGGCTAGTGCTCTGGAGGAAGTGTCCTCATCCTCTTCAATAGGACCAGTGGTAGGAGGGGGAGTGGACGTAGGCTCTGCACCCGAGGAGTGCGAGAAAGGGAGGGGGAGGATGGGCTTTCCTCCCATGGGGAAGGAGCTATCCTCACCTTTCCAGTCCAGGGGGCAGGGGAGGACCTGGGGAGTGGAGGGGGAGACAACAGTTCCATTACTTAACCTTCTCCTCCAGTGATTTGTATAATTGAAAGAGACAGAACCCTCCATTTTCTGAGGACCCTAAGTGCATACCTACTGCCCCACCTGGGATAACTGCCACCAACTGTTCAGTACTCTTTTCACAATGGAGGAGAGAGAGCGTATCCTCCATGAAGCCAGAAAGACATCTTAGGAGACAATGGAAGACCCACAACCCTCCAGCTGGCCATAGACCAGGGCTTCCCCTTGCATCACCCAGATTGGAACTTCAGGACCGCAGAAGGTAGGGAGCGTCACCGAGTCTACCACCAGACTCTTACGGCATATCTCCAAGTGGCTGCTAAGAGGCCCACTAACTTTGCAAAAGTAAAGGCAGTTGTTCAAGGGGAAGGCGAAAGCCTGGCCAGTTTCTTAGAATGCCTCTATGAGGCATATCGTCAATACACCCCCATTGACCCTGAGGCAGGGAGCCATAGGTCTGCTGTGGTGTTCTCATTTATTAATCAGGCAGCTCCAGATATTAGGAGAAAACTCAATAAGCAGGAGAACCTAGAGAAGATGGCCATTAGGGAAATGTAGCAGATAGCAGAAAAAGTCCTTACCACAAGGGAGATGCCAGAGGAAAGGCAGAAGAGGCTAAGGAAGGAGAACAGGGAGGCGCAGGAGAAGTTAAAAAGGACAGAGAGTTCCAGGCTAAGGAAAACAGAAAGTAGTAAAGAGAAATGGCTTGCATCTTTCTGGGTATCCGGGACTGACCCAGCCCGGGGGGCTGCAGCAAGGCCCCGGTGAAGATGTATGCTTTTACTGCAAAAAGAGTGGACATTACAAGAGGGAGTGTCCTAAGTGGAGAGGAAGGGAGGGTCAGGCAAAAGACCAGGAGGTAATGAAGAAAGGAAATGGGCAGTGGGACAGGCTAGAATCCTACTGGCCGGAGAAGAGGACTAAGGGGGATGGGGCTCGGGCCCCTCCCTGAGTCTTGGGTTTGTGTGGGGGGGAAGCCTGTGGAATTCATGGTGGATACTGGAGCTCAATACTCAATCCTGAATACGGTGCTTGGATCCTTAAATAAGGAACGATCGAGCATTGTCCAGGGGGTAATTGGCCAAGTCTACCCAAGTATGGACTACTAAGAGAAAGGTGAATTTAGGAACATATCAGGGCTCCCAGTTGTTCTTAGTCGTTCCTGAGAGCCCCGCCCCCCTTGCTTGGATGAGATCTGCTCACTACGCCAGTCCATGACTGCACGACGTTTCTCTCAAAGTTTACCCAGGTGAGACTGACCTGAAGGACACCCCTCTGTCTGCCTTGAGCTAAAGTGGTACACTGATGAAAGCAGTTTTGTCCAGAATGAAATCCTAAGGGCCAGGGCAGCAGTGGTGGACCAAAAGGAAAACACGGTATGGAGCAGTGCCCTCCCACCAGGGACATAGGCCTAGCTTTGGCCAAGGCCCTGGAAAGGGTGGAAGGGAAATGGGTCAACATCTACACTGATGGCCGCTATGCTTTTGGCACCATCCATATCCATGGAGCCATCTATCGGCAAAAGAGTATTTCATACCGTGGAGGGGAAGGACCTGAAAACCTGGCTGAAGCCCTGCGTCTGCTGACAGCAGTGAAGAAGCCAAGGGCAGCAGCAGTGATGTATGTCCCGGGCCACCAATCAACTAAGTCTCCGGAAGCTATTGGCAACAACAGGGGCGGATCAAAAGGCTAAAAGAGCAGCAATGGTGAGCCCCTCCATGGTCGCCGCTATAGATGTGCCTGTCCCTGAGCTCCCCTCACTGCGCCCCCCCCCCCATCCCCCACCAAAATACTCCTAGGAAGATTTATCTAGGATGGAGAAGTGACTGGGGAGGCCAGCTGATCCTGCCTGAGAAACTCGGTCGGTTCTTGTTATTAATTTACACAAGTCCACTCACCTGGGAAGGAGAAAGTTACTGGACTTGCTGGCCTCTGCACACCTCAGATTTCGAATCAGACAGTGGTCATCCGTCAAATTGTGAAGGACTACACCAGCTGTACAGTCATGAGACTGGCATCACACAGGTACTCGGGAATGGGGGAGGGCACCGGGAAGGAGCTGGGAAGTGGATTTCACAGAGGTAAAGCCAGGGAAGTTTGGATAAAAGTATTTGCTAGTGTTCAAAAAGACGTTTTCAGGATGGGTGGAGTCGTACCAAGAGTGAAATGAGTCGAAGAGTGGCCAAAGCCCTACAGAAGGAAATTATTCCCAGGTATGGAATGCCTGAGGCAACTGGGTCAGACAATGTCGGCTTCCTTAGTAAAGTCCTGCAGGGACTATCCCAAAGTCATGGGGGCCAATTAAAAATTACATTGTGAATATAATCCCCAGATTACTTGCTCAGGGCAAGTAAAAAGGATGAACTGGACACTGAGGAAGACTGTAACTAAACTGGCCCTGGAGACTGGAGGTGATTGGGTGACAGTCCTTCCTTTACCATCTTCCGAGTCCGAACTCCCCTTATGTCCATGGGCTAACTCCCTTTGAAATCCTGTATGGGACTCCACCCCCATCATTCAGAAGACCTGGTGCCTGGAACTAGGTAATCTGACATCAAATTATTTAACTGTGCTGCAGCCATTATCCAGGTGCAGCAGCAAATCTGGCCATTAATCCAAGCATATTATACGACAAACAGAGCTCCGCCTCCAGAACATGGCATACTCCCAGGTGACATGGTGTGGGTTAAAAAGGCACCAGTCAAAAACTTTATAACCTCTGGGCTGGAGCGATAGCCCAGCGGGTAGGGCGTTTTCCTTACACGCAGCTGCCTCTGCTGGCCTGGGTTCGATTCCCGGCATCCCATATGGTCCCCCGAGAACCTCCAGGAGTAATTCCTGAGTGCAGAGCCAGGAGTAGCCCCTGAGCATTGCTGGGTATGACCCAAAAAGGCAAAAAAAAAAAAAAAACCTTTATAACCTCAATGAAAAGGACCTTATGTTATGTTGCTTACTACCCTTACTGCCCTCAAGGCCGACGGGACTGGACCATGGGTACGCTATTCCCATGTGAAACGGGCACACCTCAGGAAGAGCAGGAAAAGTGAACCGCATGGCAGCATTCCAACAAACCCTCTCAGGCTTCAGCTAATGCGGGATGCTCCTGCAGAGATAAGAGTGACACCCTTAATACTCCACAGTCCTCAGGAACCTGATAATGATCATTCACAGTGCAACTGGGAATCTCACCAGTCGTAGAGACAAACCTGGGTAAGGAGCGGAGACACCCATGAAAAATGGAATGTGATTTCAAACGCAGCAGCTGCTCAATGGACCTGGTGGCCTGACCTGTATGTAGATCTGGAAGTGATGTTGGGAGCCTACTATAGCCTTCCCCCCCAAAACAGAAAGGGCACTACATGAGAAGGAGGCGCGCGCAGACAACTCTTCACTCCTTGATGGTCAGGCCCTCCACGGCAACTGATTTTTTGCCTGCCAGGATATAAGACTGGCCAGTGGTGCCGAGACTGCAGGAAGTCAGAAAGCTTTTATTGTGCCCAGTGAAAATGTGTAGTAGCCAATGATGGAAACTGAAATTGGACAGTGACTCCAGACTTAATTACCATGCCTTTTGTTAAGCCATACGAGTGATGAAGAGTGGAGCAGGAGTCAAACCTGGTAAAATTTCTTTTACATAAATGGAAAAAAAGGAGCGGAGTTGGGTAAGCATACTAACCTGGGGCCTCCATCCCTACAAACGGCCATGGGTGGGGGTCCTGTTCCAAATACTGAGCTATTTAAACCTATCTCTGGTCCTATAGGACATAATTCCGTAATAAATCTTGTGTCAGATTCTAGAACAAAATTAATCAAGCCAGTGCTGCCTTTGCCCATGGTGAGGCACCCCCCCATACCAGATGGCCCCAATCCCCAAAGCAACACCCCCAGTGCCACAAACACTGCCCCCCACATTGTACCATGTAGCCTCTTGGAGACCCTTATGGTCGCTATATTTATTTTTTTAAATTTTTTCAAGTATTTTATTATGCCACTGTGAGATATACAATTACAAAGATATACAATTAAAAAGTTCATATTTAGGTTTTGGTCATAAGTGTTACAGCACCCATCCCTCCACTAGTGCCCATCTCCCACCACCAACGTCCCGGTTCCCTCCCTCTCCCCCAGCCCACCTCCATGGCAGGTTTTTTATTTCATCCCCTTTCTCTCTCTTTCTCTTTTCCTTCCCTTCCAGACTATGGATTACAGAATATACATTAAAGGGTTGTCATGGGTATCTTTTTGCTGTATTTAATGCTCAGTTCTAAGTTGGTATTAGTACCCTCGACAATTGTTAGCACACTGTTCCATTTTCTGTCTTACCTAGCTGTTGCAGGACACCTAAAAGCCTAGGCCTCTGCATCTGCTCTGGATTGCCTCCTGCCGGTCACTTCATAGATAGGGGATAGTCTAAATGTGGCAGTCTTATCTGACCATGTATTCTGTACTGGCTGGTTTAAATATTCTCTCATGTTACCACAATCATCGTGGGACTAGCTAGATCTTTGCCTGGCCACGTTGGATCTCTAAGTAATTAGACCAGAGAGAAATGCTGTTTGCCTCCAAGCAAGCAAGCATGGCTCCCTGATAACTCAAAGGCAACTAAAATACAAAACTACCGTGAAGTAGACGAGACTCTTGTGAAGGCTTGGAGTAATATTTAACTGGCATTAATATTAGTCTTTGGTACAGAGACATGCCATCTCAGAAACCCCTTCTCTACCCTATAAAGGCAATTCCAGGCAGATCTTGGCTTAAGATATTAGGTGAGGTGCTGGGAGAAATTACCTGAGGGCATTTGATCCTTCCTGCCAGGGGAAGTTACATTTAGCTTATAGCTTCTCCCAGCTCTGCTAGGAGGCTTTGAATTAGCTCTGGGTCCTTGTAAACAACCAGACTGTCTGCTAAAGTTGCTACATTCTATAGAGTTATTTTCCTGTTTTCATCTTTAGATAGCCCAGCCCAGAATGGGCTGGGCTGGGGAGTTTGGGTGGATTTCTAGCTATGAAATAAGTTGCAAGAGGAAAGAACTCTCTCTCTTTTTTTTCCCCTTTTGCCATTTCTACTTCCCTTGGTGTTTTGCTTCTCCATCCTCTCCATTCTCTGTTGGGCTTCAACACGTGGTGGCAGATCTCTTGGCCTACACCTGGCTGGGACCTACCTGGGAACCCAGAGACCGGAGGTTTTCCCTACTCTTGGATTGTATATTGGATCCAGTGATAGTAAAGCCCTTTTTAAAACTGCATCGGATTCCTGAGTCTTCATCCATTCCCTGCCGGCTATGGAGGTAGATAGGAATTCGCTTCCTGGCACTGTCCGGGGACCCGGCGGCGCCCCCCGACACCTAGCCTCTGATTCCCACATGTATGGGATAATTTCCACCTTTGACAAGACCTCCTGATGCATGTTTTACTTGACCTTGGATATTGGTATTATAATATGTACATAATATTTATGTCATGCAAATAAATGCAACCATTCTGTATCTGTCTCTCTCCTTCGGCGAATTTCACTCAACATTATCTCTATGTCCATCCATTTATAGGCAATTTTTATAACTTCATTTTTTCTAACAGATGCATAATATTTCATTCTGTAGATGTACCAAAGCTTCTTTATCCAGTCATCGATTTTCAGGCACTCTGGTTGTTTCCAGATTCTGGCTATTGTGAATAATGCTGCTATGAACATAAAAGTAGGGATGGTGTTTCCGCTGCGTATTTTTGGCTTCCCAGAGCAGATTGCCAGGAGTGGTATGGCTGGGTCAAATGGGAGTTCAATTTCTAGTCTTTGAGGAATGTCCATATTGTTTTCCAGAAAGGCTGTACCAGCTGGCATTCCCACCAACAATGCATGAGTGTCCCCTTTTCCCCACATCCACGCCAGCACTTGCTGTTCTTGCTCTTTTGAATATGTGCCAGTCTCTGTGGTGTAAAGTGGTATCTCATTGTTGTTTTGATTTGCATCTCTCTGATGATTAGTGATAATGAGCATTTTTTTCATATGTTTTTTGTCATTCGAATTTCTTCCTTGCTGAAGTTTCTGTTCATTTCTTCTCCCCATTTTTTGATGGGGTTGTTTGTTTTCTTCTTGTAAAGTTCTACCAGTGCCTGATATCTTGTGGATATTAACCCCTTATCAGATGGGTATTGGGTAAATATTCTTTCACATTCTGTGGACTGCCTTTGTATCTTAGTCACTGTTTCTTTTGAGGTGCAGAAGCTTTTAGTTTCATGTAGTCCCATATGTTTATCTTTTCTTTTAGTTGCTTTGTTAGTGATGTTTCACCTTTGAAGATGCCTATTTAGCTTCAATGTCATGGATGGTTTTCCTATATTTTCTTCAATGTACTTTTGTGGATTCAAGTCTGATATTGAGATCTTTAATCCATTTTGATCTGATTTTTGTGCATGGTGTTAGACACAGGTCCAAATTCATTTTTTTACACGTTGCTGCCCAGTTTTCCCAACACCACTTGTTGAAGAGGCTTTCCTTACTCCATTTTGGACTCTTTGCACTTTTATCAAAGATTAAATGATCTTGTGTTTGAGGTTGGGTGACAGGACAGTCAATTCTATTCCATAGGTCCACAGGTCTGTTTTTATTCCAATACCATGCTGTTTTAATTACTACTGCCTTGTAGTACAGATTGAAGTTGGGAAAGGTGGTGCCTCACATCTTCTTTTTTCCGAGGATTGCTTTAGCTATCCTTGGGGGGTTTATTGTTCCATACAAATTTCAGGAGCGTTTGGTCAATTTCTTTGAAGAATGTCATGGGTATCCATATAGGGACTGCATTGAATCTGTACAGAGCTCTAGGGAGTATTACCATTTTGACAATGTTGATTCTCCCCATCCATGAGCAGAGACTATGTTTCCATTTCCTTGTGTCCTCTTTTTTTCTCTTGGAGCAGTGTCTTTAGTTTTCTTTGTACAGGTCCTATACACACTTGGTTAAGTTGATTCCTAGGTGTTTGATTTTCATTGGCACAATAGTGAATGGAATCTTTTTCCTTAATATCCCTTTCTTCTCTTTTGTTATTTTTATATAGGAAAGTCACCAACTTTTGGGTGTTGAATTTGTATCCTGCCATTCTATTATATATGTCTATTGTTTCTAGGAGTTTTTTGTTAGAGAGTTTAGAATTCTCTCTCATGCCATCTGCGAATAATGATAGCTTGACTTCTTCCTTGCCTCTCTGGATACCCTTGATGTCCTTTTCTTCTCTGATTGCTATGGCAAGTACTTCCAGTACTATATTGAATAAAAGAGGTGAGAGTGGGCAACCTTGTCTTGTCCCCTGATCTTAGGGGAAGGCTTTCAATTTTTCCCCATTTAGAATGATGCTCACTGTGGACTTTTTGGTAGATGGCTATAACTATATTGAGGAAAGTCCCTTCAATTCCCATTTTCTGAAGGGTTTTAATCATGAATGGGTGCTTTCTCTGCATCTATTGATAGGATCATATGATTTTTATTTTTTCTCTTATTAATATGATGAATTATGTTGATTGACTTGCGAATGTTGGACCATCCTTGCATTCCCGGGATGAATCCTACTTGGTCATGATGTCTAATCTTCTTGATGAGTTTTTTGGATTCTGTTTGCTAGTATTTTTTTGAAGATCTAGCATCCGTGTTCATCAGGGATATTGGTCTGGAATTTTCTTTCTTGTGTTGTCTCTTTCTGTTTTGGGTATCAGGGGCGATATGTGCCTCATTGAAGCTCTTTGGGAGTGTTTCTGTTTCTTCTATTTCCTGGAAAAGCATGAAAAGAACTGGCATTGGTTCTCCTTAAAAGTTTGTTAGAGTTCACTAGTGAATCGGTCTGTACCTGGGCTTTTGTGTTTGGGAAGACTTTTAATTACTGTTTCAATTTCCTCTGTGGTGATAGGCTTATTCAGGTATTGCAGGTCTTCTTGTTTCAGCCGTGGGAGGTTATAGGACTTTAGGAATTTTTCCATTTCTTCTAGTTTCTCGTGTTTCATGGCATACAGGCTCTCAAAGTAATCTCTGATGATCTTTTGGATTTCTGTGGTTTCTTTTGTGATGTCACCATTTTTATTTCTGATTCTGTTTATTTGGGTTCTCTCTTTCCCTGTCCTTACAAGTCTTGCCAATGGTATGTCAATCTTGTTTATTTTTTTTCAGTGAACCAGCTCTTGGTTTCATTAATCTTTTGTATTTTTTTTTTTGGTTTTCAAATCATTGATTTCCTCTCTAAGTTTTATTATTTTCCTTTTTTATGCCTGGGTTGGCCTCCCTTTTGTTTGACTTTTTTCGAATGTCTTCAGCTCTGTAGTCAGGTTATTTATGTGGGCTCTTTTCTGATGAATGCTTGCAGAGCTATAATGTTCTCTCTTAACACGGTTTTTGCAGTTTGTCTCCAAGTTCTTATAGTTGGTGTCTTCATTTTCATTTGTTTCCAAAATCTTTGGATTTTCTGCTTGATTTCTTCTATGACCCATTGGTTGTTCAGAAGTGAGCTGTTCAGTTTCCAGGTGTTTGGTTTGACTCCCTGTTTCTGTGTACGGTTACCTTCCATTTTCAGTGCATCATGATCTAAAAAGATAGTTGACACAATTTCCTATCTTTTTTATTTTATTGGTATGCTTTGTGGCTCAGCATGTGGTCTATCTTGGAGAATGTTCCATGTGCACTAGAAAAAAATGTGTATTCAGCTTTTTTTTGGCATAGAAGCCCTGTATATAACCACTAACTCTCTTTCTTCCATTTCTTCCTTCAGGGCCAATATTTCCTTGGTGAGTTTCAGTCTTGTTGATCTATCCATAGTTGATAGAGCAGTGTTGAAGTCTCCAACTATTATTGTGTTACTGTTAATGTCTTCTTTGAGGTCTCTTAGCAAGTTGTTTTATGTATTTTCCTGGCCCCTCATTGGGTGCATATATGTTTAGTAGTGTAATTTCTTCCTGGTGTACATACCCCTTAATTAATAAGAAATGGCCTTTGTTGTCCCTTTCTAAACTCTTTCAGCCTGAAGTCTATATTATCTGGTACTAGTATGGCTACACCAGCCTTTTTTGGAGGAGTTGTTTGCATGGAGAATGGTCTTCCAACCTTTGACTTTGAGTCTGTGTTTGTTCTGATTATTCTGATGTGTTTCTTGTAGACAGCAGAATGTTGGGTTTAATTTTTTAATCCATTTTGTCACTCTGTGTCTCTTAATTGGTGCATTTAGACCATTGACATTGAGAGAGATTATTGTCATTGGATTCTGTGCCATCTTCTGTTTGTGCTTGTTGTGCTTTTTGGGTTTGGTCACATTACAATAGACCCTTCAGTCCTTTTAAAGTTGGTTTTGAGTCCATGAAGTTCCTGATTTGTTGCTTATCTATGAAGTTGTGTATCTTTCCTTCATACCTGAATGTGAGTCTGGCTCGGTAAAGAATTCTTGGTGAGGCCTGCAGTTCATTGTGCCTTTTCAGAATATCCCACCATTGTTTTCGGGCTTTGAGTGTTTCATCAGAAAGTCTGCTGTATATCTTAGGGATGCTCCTTTGTATGTGATTTCCTTCTTTGATCTTGCTGCTTTCAGTATTTTATCTGTATCTATAGTTTTTGTCATTCTAATTAAGATGTGTCTTGGAGTATTCTTGTTGGGGTTTCTTTTAGCTGGTATCCTATGGGACTCCTAGATCTGGCAAATGTTCTTTAGTTCCGGGAACTTCTCAGCAATTATGGCTTTGACAGTTTCTTCTTCATCAGAGTTTTCTTCTTGCCCTTCTGGGACCCCAATGTTAGTATGTTATTTCTTCTGGCTTCATCCCGATTATCTCTTGTTGTCTGTTCGGTAATTTTGAGTCTTTTTACCATCTTCTGGTATTGTGTAGAGAATCTTTGGAACTTGTCTTTGAGATCACTAATTCTTTCTTCAGTAGCTATTATTCTGCTATGGTGGCCTTCCACTGTGTTTTTCATTTCATTTACCTCATTTTTAATATCTGTCATTTCTATTTGCATTTTCTCTCTTCTTCTCTCATGTCCTCTTGTATTTTATTGATTTTGCATTCCATTGTCTTCTTTGAGTTCCTTATGCATCCTTAACAATTCTTTCCGAAATTCCTTATCAGAGAGGTTATACAACTCATCGGTTATACAACTCATCATTATTGCTTGGCTCTTCTGGACTGGTGACTTCACTCATTGAGCTTGATGGAATTTTGTGTTGCTTTACCATTATGACTATTGGAGTTTGCAAATGTGAGTTCTTGGGTGACTAGACAGTACAGTTAGTAGGTGTCTGGGCTGTTTGCAGAGTTTGGGTGGGTGTCAAGGAGTGTAGGACCAAAGGTTCGTTTGTACCTCATGCAAGATAGATAGTAAGAGGATCTATCTATCCTAGCAGGCCCGCGCAGTTTTGAGTTTTGGGATGTGGGTGTAGGTTTCTGGCCTGTTCCCTGGGGCTGATTGAGTACTCAGAGATGCAAGGATTACACACACACACCTGTCGGGAGGTTGCAAACGTTCCCAGAAGCCCAGGGCCCAAGGGGTCCAAAGGGTGGAACCAAGGCCATTTGCCTTGGTTCCTGTTGATGGGAATTTCTGGCTGTTCCTGGGGCTGAT
>JAJIBD010028480.1:0-32500 GCA_021461705.1 Cryptotis parvus
TTTTTTTCTTCTTGTAAAGTTCTACCAGTGCCTGATATATCCTGGATATTAACCCCTTATAGATGGGTATTGGGTGAATATTCTTTCCCCATTCTGTGGACTGCTTTTTTGTATCTTAGTCACTGTTTCTTTTGAGGTGCAGAAGCTTTTTAGTTTCATGTAGTCCCATATGTTTATCTTTTATTCTAGTTGCTTTGTTAGTGATGTCTCACCTTTGAAGCTGCCTTTAGCTTCAATGTCGTGGAGGGTTTTTCCTATATTTTCTTCAATGTACTTTATGGATTCAAGTCTGATATTGAGATCTTTAATCCATTTTGATCTGATTTTTGTGCATGGTGTTAGACACAGGTCCAAATTCATTTTTTTACATGTTGCTGCCCAGTTTTCCCAACACCACTTGTTGAAGAGGCTTTCTTTACTCCATTTTGAACTCTTTGCACCTTTATCAAAGATTAAATGATCATGTGTTTGAGGTTGGGTGTCAGGATACTCAATTCTATTCCATAGGTCCACAGGTTTGTTTTATTCCAATACCATGCTGTTTTAATTACTACTGCCTTGTAGTACAGTTTGAAGTTGGGAAAGGTGATACCTCCCATCTTCTTTTTTCCGAGGATTGCTTTAGCTATCCTTGGGGGTTTATTGTTCCATACAAATTTCAGGAGCATTTGGTCTATTTCTTTGAAGAATGTCATGGGTATCCTTATAGGGACTGCATTGAATCTGTACAGAGCTCTAGGGAGTATTACCATTTTGACAACGTTGATTCTCACCATCCATGAGCAGGGAATATGTTTCCATTTCCTTGTGTCCTCTTTTATCTCTTGGAGCAGTGTCTTGTGGTTTTCTTTATACAGGTCCTTTACACACTTGGGTAGAGTTGATTCCTAGGTATTTGATTTTCTGTGGCACAATTGTGAATGGGATTGTTTCCTTAATATTTCTTTCTTCTCTTTTTGTTATTTGTATATAGGAAAGCCATCGACTTTTGCGTGTTGATTTTGTATCCTGCCACTCTACTATATGTTTCTATTGTTTCTATGAGTTTTTTGGTAGAGAGTTTAGGGTTCTCTAGGTATAATATCATGTCATCTGCAAATAATGATAGCTTGACTTCTTCCTTGCCTATCTGGATGCCCCTGATGTCCTTTTCTTCTCTGATTGCTATGGCAAGTACTTTCAGTACTATATTGAATAAAAGAGGTGAGAGTGGGCAACCTTGTCTTGTCCCTGATCTCAGGGGGAAGGCTTTCAATTTTTCCCCATTGAGAATGATGCTGGCTGTGGGCTTTTTGGTAGATGGCTGTAACTTATCTTGAGGAAAGTCCCTTCAATTCCCATTTTCTGGAGGGCTTTAATCATGAACGAGTGCTGGATCTTGTCAAATGCTTTCTCTGAGTCTATTGATAGGATCATAGGGTTTTTATTTTTTTCTTTTATTGATATGATGTATTATGTTGATTGACTTGTGAATGTTGAACCATCCTTGCATTCCCGGGATGAATCCTACTTGGTCATGATGTATAATCTTCTTGATGAGTCTTTGGATTCTGTTTGCTAGTATTTTGTTGAAGATCTTAGAATCCGTGTTCATCAGGGATATTGGTCTGTAGTTTTCTTTGTGTTGTCTCTCCCTGTTTTGGGTATCAGGGTGATATGTGCCTTGTAGAAGCTGTTTGGGAGTGTTTCTGTTTCTTCTATTTCCTGGAAGAGTTTGAAAAGGACTGGCAGTAGGTCCTCCTTAAAGGTTTGGTAGAGTTCACTAGTGAATCCGGCTGGACCTGGGCTTTTGTGTTTGGGCAGACTTTTAATTACTGTTTCTATTTCCTCGATGGTGATAGGCTTATTCAGGTATTGGAGGTCTTCTTGTTTCAGCCGTGGGAGGTTATAGGACTGCAGGAATTTATCCATTTCTTCTAGATTCTCATGTTTCACGGCATACAGGCTCTCAAATTAATCTCTGATGATCTTTTGGATTTCTGTGGTTTCTGCTGTGATGTCACCATTTTTATTTCTGATTCTGTTTATTTGGGTTCTCTCTTTCCCTGTCCTTACAAGTCTTGCCAATGGTTTGTCAATCTTGTTTATTTTTTCAACGAACCAGCTCTTGGTTTCATTAATCTTTTGGATTGTTTTTTTTTGGATTCCAACTCGTTCATTTCCTCTCTAAGTTTTATTGTTTCCTTTTTTCTGCCTGGGTTGGGCTCCTTTTGTTGGTCTTTTTTTCTAATGTCTTCAGCTATGTAGTCAGGTTATTTATGTGGGCCCTTTCTTGTTTCCTGATGAATGCTTGCAGAGCTATAAACTTCCCTCTTAACACGGCTTTTGCTGTGTCCCACAAGTTCTTATAGTTGGTGTCTTCATTTTCATTTGTTTCCAGAAATCTTTGGATTTCCTGTTTGATTTCTTCTATGACCCATTTGTTGTTCAGGAGTGAACTGTTCAGTTTCCAGGTGTTTGGTTTGACTCCCTGTTTCTGTGTGCGGTTAACTTCCATTTTCAGTGCATCATGGTCTGAAAAGATAGCCGACACAATTTCTATCTTTTTTATTTTATTGAGGTATGCTTTGTGGCTCAGCATGTGGTCTATCTTTTGCGAATGTTCCATGTGCACTGGAGAAAAATGTGTATTCAGCTTTTTTGGCATGAAAAGCCCTGTATATATCCACTAGCTCTCTTTTCTTCCATTTCTTCCTTCAGGGCCAATATTTCCTTGGTGAGTTTCAGTCTTGTTGATCTATCCATCGTTGATAGAGCAGTGTTGAAGTCTCCAACTATTATTGTGCTACTGTTAATGTCTTCTTTGAGGTCTCTTAGCAGTTGTTTTATGTATTTTGCTGGCCCCTCATCGGGTGCATATATGTTTAGTAGTGTAATTTCTTCCTGGTGTACATACCCCCTTAATTAATAAGAAATGGCCTTTGTTGTCCCTTCTAACCATTTTCAGCCTGAAGTCTATAATATCTGATACTAATATGGCCACACCAGCCTTTTTGGAGGAGTTGTTTGCATCGAGAATGGTCTTCCAACCTTTGACTTTGAGTCTGTGTTTGTTTTGATTATTCAGATATGTTTCTTGTAGACAGAAGAACGTTGGGTTCAATTTTTTAATCCATTTTGTCACTGTGTCTCTTAATTGGTGCATTGATACCATTGACATTGAGAGAGATTATTGTCATCGGATTTTTGTGCCATCTTTCTGTTTGTGCTTGTTGTGCTTATGGGTTTGGTCGTATTACAGTAGACCCTTCAGTCCTTCTTTTTAAAGTTGGTTTTGAGTCCATGAAGTTCCTGAGTTGTTGCTTATCCATGAAGTTGTGTATCTTTCCTTCATATCTGAATGTGAGTCTGGCCGGATAAAGAATTCTTGGTGAGGCCTGCAGTTCACAAAGCCTTTTCACAATATCCCACCATTGTTTTTGGGCTTGGAGTGTTTTATCAGAGAAGTCTGCTGTAAATCTTAGGGATGTTCCTTTGTATGTGATTTCCTTCTTTGATCTTGCTGCTTTTAGTATTCTATCTCTATCTATAGTTTTTGTCATTTTAATTAAGATGTGTCTTGGAGTGTTCTTGTTGGGGTTTCTTTTTGCTGGTATCCTATGGGCCTCCTGGATCTTGAGGCAGGCGTTCTTTAGTTCTGGGAACGTCTCAGCAATTATGTCTTTGACAGTTTCTTCTTCATCAGGGTTTTCTTCTTGCCCTTATGGGACCCCAATGATCCGTATGTTGTTTCTTCTGGCTTCATCCCGATTATCTCTTGTTGTCTGTTCGGTAATTGTGCAGTCTTTTTTCTATCTTCTGGTGTTGTAGAGAATCTTTGGAACTCATCTTCGAGATCACTAATTCTTTCTTCAGTAGCTATTATTCTGCTATGATGGCCTTCCACTGTGTTTTTCATTTCATTTACCTCGTTTTTAATATCTGTCATTTCCGTTTGCATTTTCCTCACTTCTTCTCTCATGTCCTCTTGTATTTTATTGAGTTTGCATTCCATTGGTTCTTTGAGTTTATTATTCATCCTTAACAATTCTTTCCGCAATTCTTTATCAGAGAGGTTATACATCTCATTGGTATTGCTTGGCTCATCTGGACTAGTGACTTCACTCACAGAGCTTGATGGAATTTTGCGTTGCTTTACCATTATGACTATTGTAGGTTTCAAATGTGAATTCTTGGGTGACTAGATAGTACAGTTAGTAGGTGTCTGGGTTGTTTGCAGAGTTTGGGTGGGTGGCAAGGATGTAGGAACAAAGGTTCACTGGTACCTCATGCAAGATAGGTAGTAAGAGGATTGTCTCGCAGCGGTTTTGAGTTTTTGGGATGTGGGTGTAGGGTTCTGGCCTGGCCTGTTCCCTGGGGTTGTTTGGTCCGCGGAGACACAAGGATCACACACACACACCTGTGGGGGAGATAGCAGATTTTCCCGGAAGTGCAGGGCCCAAGGGTTCTGGGGTGAAACCAAGGCAGTTTGCCTTGGTTCCCGTTGATGGAAGTTCTGCTCTTCCCTCAGGCTGATTGGGTCCAAGGAGAAGTAAGGATCACACACACACCTTGGTCATGTTAATTTCTTACAGACATTCAATAGTAACCCCAATCCCACCACCATTGCAATTTCCGACCGCAATTATTTCCAATTTTCCCAAACACTGCTTAAGCCTGCCCCTCAGCAGACCCTTAATAATTTATTTTATATTGCTTGTTATAGCTAATTTTCTAAAAATGGTCAAGAAATGTTTGCTTGAAGAAACTTCATGGGGGCCACGATGGAGCTTTCAATGGAACCATCGAACCATTAAGCCTTTGTATAAGAAATTAGTGAGACTTTGTTACAGGATAGGTATTGTGACTATATAATAACTATATAACCAATAAACCAATAACTATATATTTTGTTATTGGTTGCTTTTTATACTTCATCTATAAATATGGTGTGCTACATGGTATATCAGTATGTCACTTTGAGATGTGGTGTGACCGCAAATGTAGTCACATGCTTTAGGAATTCTAAAGATTGTAACTGAGTTTACAGTGGAATAGTTCATGAGTGGAGCCAGGCCTTGAACATGGCTGTGATTGTGCAGTGTGAAGATTTTCCCCTGCTGGGACTCTGTTGGGATAGGACAGACCCAAACCCATATCCCTCCGGGGGCCCCTGGAGTCGGTGGGAAGGACCAGAAGCATCTCTGCCATTTATTGATCTCTTTCGAGATTTATGAGTCTCTGGATCATGGCTAGTGGATGAGATTACTTTGGCGCCTGATACAGTTCAAGGAGTGACCACCAGGCCTTCTGAAGAACAGGAAGATGGGGGAGGAGGGAGCCCCCTTTTTCATTGATTTTTTTGGGCCACACCAGCAGCACTTGGGTGCTACTTCTGACTTGGAACTTGCTCCCAGGTGAGGGCTGGGGGTGTCCTGGGAGAGGAAGCCACATATTGTCAGAGCTTGAACCTTGGTCTCCCAAATGCAAAGCATGTGCTTAGTCTATTGAGGACTCTTGCTGGCTCTTTTGAATCATTCTTTCAATTAAAATAAAATTTATTTATTTTTATCTAATTGAAGGGCCATGATGTACAAAGTTATTGATAGAAGAGTGTTAGGCATGCTCTATTCCAACACCGATCCCACCACCAGTATCAATTTCCCTCCACCAGTGTCCCCATGCTCCTTCCTGGCCTCCCACACCTCTCATCCAGTCCACCGTCTCCCCAACACACACCTGCTGTCTTGACAGGCACATTTCAAGGTTTGGTTGTTGTAGTATAGCTCTGATGTTTCTGTGTGTGGATATGCAGCTATACTGCTTTCCCACACTGCTGGTGTAGCTGAGGCCTCGGCCTCTGCTCCCCATTACTTCTCTTTCTCATTTTCTTCCTTCTCCCACATACTCTATTTCTTTCCTTCTCTGTCCTTCTCCTCCCCTATGCTCTAGGGTCAAGGGTGATCTAAGCACCTCTTCCCCTTTACTACAAGACATTTTATCACCCAGTTATTCTTTATATCACAAATATGTAACATCATCCTGTTTGTATTTTTTGCTTCTGACTGAATTCACTCATCCACGATACCTCCTATTTCCCCACCAGGTGCAGTAAATTGCATGGTTTCATTGCTCCTGTAGCTGCAGTGCTCCTTGGTGTCTATGAACCGTATTGCCATAACCCATTCACCTGGTGTTGGACACTTAGGTAGCTTCCTTGAATCATTTTTCAAAAACCACAGTTCTTTTCCAAGCCAGCATATGGAAGACCAATATTCTCTCCTTGCTGGCGGAGAGCACGTCTCCTTCCACCGCTTCCCCTCTTCAGTGTCTGAGCAGGGCTGCAGTGCTGCGGCGGCTCTGACGCTGTCTGCAGGGGCGGAGAGCAGAGCTGAGGCTTCAGTGCTCCTGGAACTCAGAGGGGATTCTGGGGCGGAAGTTCCCACTTTGCTCTTGACAAGCGTGATATTGTGATTTATAGCGAGTACGTACTTAGCCTTATCCACACTCCCAGCTTGCTGCTTCCCAAACCCTTGGCATTTCCTGAATGGCAAAAGGAATGGGAACATCTTTGGTCAGAACATTTGTGCTCTGTCCTCAGTTCCCAAAAAATTGCTTTATAGCCACTGAAGGTGGAAGGAAGTTTGAGTTCAGGACCAGCACACCTGGATCTATGTTCATGAGGGCAGTTTGGGGGAAGGACCTGAGCTAGGTCTGATTCTCAGGTGACCAGTCATGGGGTGAGACATGGCTCAGGGGGAAAACAGACCATCCAGGCTGTCCTTGAGCTCGGGCACCAGCGGCCCATTGGTCACCTGCCTGCTGCAGACATCATGAGCCCTCCCAGGGAAGGCTCCAGCACACTGGAGGCGGGACCCAGAGGCCTTCCACATACCCATTTGTCCTGCTCTCAGGCAGCTGATTCACACCCTCTCCTGTCCTGTATGATAAACCCGGCATCAATCTAGTGACTAATAGAGTTTCCTGAGATCTGAGAACCTTTAAGCAGTAGTGTATGGGAATAATCTCTGGTCTGGTTGGCGGGTTAGATGCCCTAGTGACCAATGGAACTTGTGATGGTCACCTACCTTGAGGGATGGAGACAGACTGGTGGCCGGGTGGAATGTTCTCCAGGCAGGCAGTGTCAGAGCTGAGGTCAAGGGGCAGATCTGTGGAGCTGAGCTTATACCCTGCAGATATGAATGGTCTTCTGGCTATGTTAGAATGGAGTCCAGTTGCAGGCCGGGTCAGTGACTGCAGAGAACTGAAGATTTGCTCTGTGTTGAGAAAAAAATACTCAGCACAAGTGCAGACAGGTACACCTTAGTGTGTGGAGGGGAATGAGAGGAGGTTTTCTGAGACTGGGACCAACATCTGGCTCAGGCAAGGACCTGGCTGAAAGAGTGTTTTTGGAAGGGAAGGTGTGGATGGCTTTTTCTGACCTGCACATAGCCTACCAGCTCTTCCTATCCACACCATTGCCTCGCTCATGTTATGGCTCTCACCCTTGAGTGGACAGGCTATGTGTGGTTTTTCTAAGATATAATTTGCTGGTTCTTGTGGGGCCAGGGTGATAGCACAGTGGGTAGAGTGTTTGCCTTGCAGGCGGCCAACCCAAGTTCGGTCCCGGCATCCCATATAGTCCCCAAGCACCGCCAGGAGTAATTTCTGAGTGCAGAGCCAGGAGGGACCCCTGAGCATAGCCGGGTATGCCACCCCCAAAAAACAACAACAAACCCACCCCCCCAAATAATTTACGGTTCCTGTGCCTAGTCTGCCAGTCCACGAAATAGCCATTGGTTTGGTGAGAGTCCCAATTACAGACCCTGGCATCTCTGGTAAGAAAGCATCTCAGAAGTCCTTGCAAGCTGCAGATTCCAAACTGATCAGCTCAGGAGCTTTGATCTGCTGTTACCAGCCTGGGCTGCTATATCTCCCCCTTAGGTAACTTGTTCATCCCCATTTTTGGGGACTCACCATATTGGTGCTGAACTTAGTGTGTTCGCTAGATTGGCACAATGCGCTACAGCCCAGAACTCCTGGGCTTGATGGTACTCTAGCCTCAGCTTCCTGAGATGTGGCTACAGGCATGGCCACCACAGCCACAAATTCCAAGCTAGACTCTGGTGGAGGGGAGCATCACTAATGTCCTAGACCCTCATGATCAAACTTCTTGGCCCACTTGGATGCGCCCCCTTGTCCACTCTTCTGGCCTCACCTGAAAGAACTTGATTGCCCAGTGGTGCAGATGAGATGCTGGCCAGAGTCATGTGACCTCTGTCAGGCTTGAAGGTCTCTGAGCAACCATCAGCAATTCCTAGAGTCTCCTGGGTTTGGGGAGTGAGGAGGGAGCTGGTTTGAGGGGAAGGAGATTTTTTCTCTGAGCCGCTGATGCTGCAGCCGTCCTTGTGTTCTTGCCAGGGCACATGTGGGGAACGGGCAAGTGAAAAGGTTCCCTAATGGCTCTCTTCTCCCCTCCACATCCACACATTTCCATCTGGGCTATCTTCATCCCCAACAGGATGAATCAGGATCTCAGGACTGCAGTTGCCGAACGAGAACTGGGTCTTCCTGCATCTTCCTTGTGTTTACCTGTGAAAATAGGTAGGACAAAAACCCCGGAACTTTCTGGAAGGTTTGTTCAGGACATGAGGTAGTTGAAGGATGAGGGTCCTTCTCTCCACGCACGGCTGCCTCCCTGATGTCCCATGACCTAATATGTGCAACCTCTCTCTCTCTCTCTCTCTCTCTCTCTCTCTCTCTCTCTCTCTCTGCCCTAGCTGTGGGCCTCCCTGGTCCCTGTCCCGCTGAGACCACTGGGACCCTTCGGTGTGCCAGAGTCTCCCTCTGCATGAGAGAGGCTGAGCAGCATCAGCCTGTGGCTTCCCAACACTGCGTCTCTCTTCCTAGACACCAGGACCTGCACGGCACCCCAAAAGGCAGGGGCGGATGTTCCCACGGCCATATGTGTCACGAGTTCTGGCTGGCCGCTGGCCCCTCAGCCCCCTGTGCTCATCAGCCATTAGGAATGTGCGCTCTGGTTTTTAGTAGCGTTGGCATTTGCTTATGAGACTTGATGAGTCCCAGGCTGTGCTGGTGCAGTGTGCAGGGTTCCAAATGCTGTTTTGTTGGGTGGGGGGGGAGGTTGGGTATGATCAGGGCACCGACATCCACTGCCCCCTGAGCTATGCTGGCCGACTTACGGCTGGTATGTGTCAGTGGGTCTCAGGAAGGGACCCGCTCTTTGTTTTACCAGGAAATGGCATGTTTGTAGCTGGATGCCCTTCAGGGGCTGCAAAAAACAGGTCCCCCATGGATGGACTTAGTCCTGGTGAGTCCCCAGAGAGGAAGGTCCAGTTCAGCAAGGGACAAACCCTGAATCTCAGAGTCCCTGAGAAGTGAAACTTTCAGAGACACCCCTGTCATGGTGACAGGATACACAGAACCATCTCAGGTGGCCGGAAGGTTGGCTCAAGGCCGAAATTCTCAGGGTGCTAATGGGATTAACATTGTAGGAGTGAGCAGGGAGGGGCAGCAGGTTTGGGGGTCAGGTGAGGGGCCTTGTGGGAACCCACCAACTCTCTGGGCACCAGCACAGGCTGGTTGTGTTAAGGCTTCATTCCCGACCTGCCCCCGCTGCCTGGTGTGGAGGGACACTTGAGTCACTGGGGCAGTGTGTGGAGGCTCCTGGATGACCTCTTGCGTCTCCCCTGAAGGAGGAGGCCCCTTTCTCCCACGGGCTGTTCTGTGGGAAAAAGAGCCTCAACATCCAACCTCAGCGACACGCTGAGTGGCACCCATGTGACCTTTGAATTCCTCGCCTCAGCATGTCCACTCTAAGTGGTGCTGGTGTGGCCTCTGAGTCCTCCAAAGGATGACTTTCTGTACAGGAAGTCCCAGTCCCAGCTGTTCCTGCTGAGGTGCCCTCCCTGGGCACAGACACTACCTGGGGGTGTACCTTTAAGTCACTTCGGAGGACCTGTGTGGAGTCACCCCAGGTTTGGACTGATGGGGGTGTCTATCCTGACCTTTCCTTTATCTCCAGATGATGTGGACACCCTAGGCAGTGATTTGGAGGCCCTTGAGCTCAGTCCCAGCTCCCTGTTCTTCAGGCATCTTGGTCTCAGTCCCTGCTTCAGGGTAGCAACGTGGCCTGACCCGACATGGAAGGGGAGGCAGTAGAGCTGAGGTCCAGAGGTAAAGCAACTAATCCTTCTAAGAGAAAAAATTGTCAGAGGGCTGGACTGGAGGGAGCCTCACCCTGCCCACATCGGGCTGTTGGGTTTCTGGCCTTAGAGCTGAGGGCCCACATGCTTCCGCTGTTCACTGTGTCTGGTAGCCCAGAGCATGACTACTATGCTGACGCTTTGTGCTATATTACCTGCAGTCAGCAAGTTATTGGCACAGACCGGAGCACACCTGTCAAGGACAGTCAGCCCAGCCCAGCGTGTGCGTCACTGCACGGATACTTCGGCCTGAGCAGTGCTAAGCAACAGGGGGACAAAGTCCAGGGAGCTCTGGGGCTCCCCTGGGACTCACAGTCCTGCAGATTCAGCCCTGGAACTGCCCTGTCACAGCTGTGACACACTTTTCAGCAACCTCCTTTCCTCTGGAAGCTGTGACCCTCGCCACATCTCACACAGAGGCGGGCAGGAGACACTGCCCCTGCTCTCTCCTCTGTCATTGCAGCTGTGTTCGCTGCCGCCTCCATTGGTGGCCAGTGTGCTCTGAGCAGAAACACAGTGATGAATCGATGCATGCTGTCTCCACTCTTAGACAAGCTCTGATTCTTTTCTTGTTTACCGTTTGTCATGGGAGGAGTGTGAGGAAAATCTGAGCATTCAGCTTCAGAGGACTCCAGGGGTCTTCAGAGAGCAGAACTAATTGGAAATAGATGCGAGAGAGAGGAAAACAGGCCTGCAGACGATGGTAGGTAGACAGAGGCTCAGTAAGAGATGGTTGATGAGTGACAGCTGATGGGATGGTGACAGATGGAGACTAGAAGATAGATGACAAATGAGTGATTCATTACGAAAACTGGAAAACTCAGTCTTGGGTGCTGAGGAAGTCCCTTGACATGCCACTCTCAAAAGCTAGAGACGCAGGCAAGTCTCTGGTGTAATTCTATGCAAATTTGAAGGTGAAGATGCTAGGGAAAGTTCTAGTTCCTTTCCTTCTTTTGCTGTTTGATTCTACAGTTTGACTACATTTGTGCCCTTGGAGTTGTATGACACCTACCAGGGTGGATGAAGGTGGGTCTTTTTGCTCAGTGAAGTTGATCTCTTCCAGAATCATCCTCACAGACATTTTCAGAAATGCTTTATCAACATCTGGCTGGCCCGTTGGTCAGCCAAGTTGCCTCATAAACGAACCATCACCACGTAGCTCTCTTCAGGAAACTGCCTGCTAGTTTCTTCTTCGATTGGCTGTGCAAGCATTGGTGAACAGGGGATCCCAGACACTCTGCAGGGATAATAGGACCAGAGCTGGCCATGACAGAGAAGAGACCATCCATGCTCACTGAGAAGGTCAGCATGAAAATAAGCCACTCACATAGGTCTTGCCAGACATCTGGTATACCTGTCATTCTGAGGCAAGGGGCTCCCTTCACCTTAGGTAACTCTCAGTAGACTGAGGTTAGCTGTGGGTGGCTAGGACATCACAGTTTGCTTTTCCTCTGCCAATAGCCTTGAGGAGCTACATGAACAGTGGCCCAATTAAAAATCCTTTCAGAATTTGGAGGGGATGCTTCAAAGTGGGCCATTCTTTAAATGCAAAACACAATCCAACAGGTTCTGGGATTTTCATCAGTGCCCAGAATTTGGACCACAGCTCAGACCTCTCCACACTGCTATTGGAAGCTGACTATGTATGCTGGGAGAAGTTCTGAAAGCTGGTCAAGATTAGAGGCTAATACTGACCAAGTCCTCTTCTTTCTGGCTCTATTGATGGCTCAGCCATTCCTTAGAGGATCGAGGGCAACTTTCAAGGAACACCAGTTGCCAGTGATTTATAGACCTGGCTCTGTGTGACTAGCATTCTGTACTCGCTGTTCTAGTAGTTACATGGCTAGCCCAGATTTTGCTTAAGCCCCCAGTGGTGATCCCTTCTTACTTGGATACAAAGCAGGGGTTCACCGTTATATATACTTTTTGTTTGTTTGGCCTGTAAAATTAGAGTAGTTTCACAAGCTTTCCCCACTCTGTTGGGCACTTCCCTCCAAATCAGCAGATTCACCTCTGATGAATGTGGAGAACAAGTCTTAGAAATTTAAGGGGCTGGAGCGATAGCACAGCGGGTAAGGCATTTGCCTTGCAAGTGGCCGACCTTGGTTCGATTCCCCGGCATCCTATATGGTTCCCCGAGTGTCACTGGGAGTAAATCCTGAGTGTAGAGTCAGGAGTAACCCCTGAGCATTGCTGGGTGTGGCCCCAAAAGAAAAAAAAATACTAGAATGTAAGAAATTCAGAGAAAATCCTTCCTAACTGCCTTTAGTTCTGGGGAGCACTTGCTTTTCTCTGAACCGCAGTTTCACTTGAGGGCTGGGAATATCCACCTGCTGTGTCTTCTGGAAGGGTTTACTCCTGCCATTGGCTTTGTGTTAAAATCCACATACCATGGATGTCTGTCTGACAAAGTCTTCTTGTGCAGAGAGGAAAGGCCACCCTGCTCCATACACTTTCAGCTCCTTGAAAAGAGATTTCAGACATGCAGCCAAGAGGCTATTGGAATCTGGTTTGTCCACTGACTAATAGGCTGGCTCCCTTTCCCAATCAGCTGTTTGGTGGCTAGTTTAATGCTAATTAATGCTCTTCGCCTAAGAAAATCCCTGAAACAGATTTCTAAGACTTTCACATTGTGCCAGACACCAGTCATTAATGGGGGAAAAAAAGACTTTCCAACATTGAAAACATACGAGAAAAATAATGGCTCGACGATACTACAGCAGGGAGGGTGGTTGCTTCACTCATGTCTGATCCAGATCATTGCTTGTTCGATCCCCAGCAACCCATATGCCCACTGAACTCCTCCAAGAATTATCCCTGAGCACAGAGTCAGAAGTAAGTCCTGAACACTGCCAGGTGTAGTCTCCAAAAAAAAGAAAGGCAGAAGAAAAGAAGGGAATAAGGGAAACGAGGAAAGGAAGAAAGAAAAGAGAAAGAAAATTGCTTTTAGTATTTGGAGAAACTGTCTGATCCTTCAGACACATGCATCTCTCACTTTCGGGTTCCACTGGCCTTGTGGCTAATCCTGGATCTTTAAAATTCCCAAACAGGAGTGCTGGGGACCTTGCACAGCTTTTGAGGATGATATGGGTGATCTCCAAGAAGCAGCTTCCAGCTCCTGTCCTCCCTCTGACAGATGAGCAAACCCTGGGCCAGGGGGCTGGGGTGTGAGTGCTCTGAGTGAGGAGACAAATATTGCATCTCTGTGCCTCGTCCACGTGGAAGGACTGAGAATGAGAATCAGTTTTCACGTGATGGCATGATGGTGCACTCAACTGCAGGCAACGTGGAAGGCTCTAGACATGGGCCTAAACACACAGTGGGGCTGCAGTTTCGAGAGTCTCAAGAGGGAGGTGCTGGAAAGATAGTCCAGCAGGTAGAGTACTTGCCTTGCACGTGTCTGACCCAGACTTGATCCCTGGCGCCCCATATGATTACCCCAAGCCCACCAGGAGCAATCCCTGGGCACTGAGCTAGGAGTAAGCCTTGAGCACAGGCTCAAGGCTTACTTTGGTTTTGTGACCCCAAAAAGTCTTACTCATAGGCTTACTTTGGTTTGTGACCCCCAAACCAAATTAAAATAACCCCAAATCTCCCAGGAGTCTCAAGAGGGAAAAGCCGGCTCCGTCCTCGGTTCCCAGGTGGCACAGTTTTGGCACAGCCTGGCCCTGAGCCCCTCACTTTTATCTGTTATCTGGACCTCGCTGCTATCTCCTGGAGACGGAATGCCCTAGCAAGGTTTACTGCCTGCATGCACATCTGCCTGCCACTGTTGCTGGTCTCTGTGTGTCCTCAAGAGAGTGGAACCGGATAGGGATTTGACTCCTCCATTAATCTGGAAGCCTCGTCAGGGACAAGGTCATGGCTCAGTTCCCAGATATGTTTAAAAAATCAGCTCCTGGGCTGGAGAGACAGTACAGCAAGGAGGACACTTGCCATGCATGCAGCCAACCCAGATTCCATCCTGACACTGCATAGTACCACCTGGTCACTCCGAGTACCGCCTGGAGTGGTACTCCCTGAGTAAAGAGCCAGGAAAAAGTCTTGAACACAGAAGGGTAATGTCCGAAAGATTCCCCCTCCAAACAAAATAAAAACAAAAACAGGGCCAGAACAAATAATATGGGGGGTAAGGTATTTGCCTTGGATGCAGCTAGCCCAGATTCCATCCCCTCACCCTATATGGTCCCTTGAGCCCCACCAAGAATGATTCCTATGTGCAGAGTCAGGACTCAGACCAGAGCAGTGGCCCCAGACAGAGATAAACAGAATCAGCTCCTGTGTTTTAAACATTTCAACATGATGCCTTTATTTTTGGGTAGGAGATGCCTCTTTGTCCATGTTCCCCGCCATCCTTTTGTCCACTTGGGCTTCATGCATGACGGTGTAGCCACTGATGGTGTGGGGAGGCACCGTCTTCTAAACATGTAGTGCCACTGCTGTCAGTGTCTGAGTGAGGGTCACAGTACCTGCAGCGGTGGGGCTGGAGAGAGCTAAGCGGCCTCTGGTGTATCCTCTTGCCTCTCCATTCCTTGGTTATTCTTTGATCACTTGATCACTTGAATCATCGACTTGCTTGAGCAGGCGCCAGTAACATTTCCATTGGACCCTATCACGTGCCAATGTGGCCCAATGGCATCTGGTTGATTCAGGAATATGAAGAGCTCTTTGAGCTCTGCTTCCAATAATTAAACTCTCTCCCAACACTTATGGTCTCAGAGTGTATGGAGACCACGAGGGGCTTGTCTCTGGGCAGCTGGCAAAACCCGTTCCTGCTTTGCTCCCCTAGGTTCTTTCTGCTCACTAGGCTCCCCCCCTCAGCTCGTCCCAAATCTGCCTGGATGGAGCAAATTGGACCTCCCCAATGAGGCCAGTTCACCTTTGATCAGCTGCCTGCCCCAGGGACTACTGTCCATCTTCCAAGGCCCTTGTCCCTCCTGCCTTCTGGACCTAGTCCAGAGGCCATTTCTTGCAGTGCCCCAGACTAGCTCATGGGCCTCCCAGGGGAGGGTCTGGTGCTGTGTCCTCGAGAGCAGCAGCAGGTCTGAGTCGGGTCCACGCACACGTGGATGTCTAGGGGTAGAACATCAGCAGGGCTGATCCCTCTCTCCCGGCAGGCCCCACTCCCACCGGGGGACCCCCTAACTACTCCCCACCACAGTCTTTGCTCCCCATCCCTCTCCTCTGCAGGAGTGGGTGTAGAGCCGCCCGTGTGGACATTGGCCACCCCACACAGTCCGCCAGGGGAGCCAGTTGCCCCGTCAGGGCTGCCCATCCCTGTGCCCTGTTTCCCTCTGAGCTGTGAGGCTGTTAGGAGCAATGCGGGAGTGCAGGGAAGGAGCTTAGGACGTCGCTGGCCGTGGAAGAAGGATCCGCCACCTCTCTTCTGAGGTTCCTGTAGTGTGAAGGAAGAAACGTGACTTAGTGGAGTCATGTGTGCGTGTGTATATGTGTGTATGCATGTGTGTGTATATATGCGTACACGTGTGTGCATATGTGTGTGGATATGCGTGCCTATGTGTATATATGTGTTTGCCTGCATGTCTGTGTGGGCATGTGTATGTGTGTGCATATGTGTGTATGTGTGTGTACATGTGTGTGCAGGCATGATGTGCATGTGTGTGCTTGCTGCGGGTGGCTAGGTTCTGTTAGTATCTTCACTCTGAGCCACAGGTGAGTCTTCACAATGCCGTTTTGCTTTGGGGCCTCATTGGCCATCTCTGTCCTTTGGCGTCTGTATTCAGCCTGCCCGGAGGTCCTAGGCTCATTCAACACGCTCCTAACAGGCATTGTGGGGTGTGGTGTCACCCTCTGCTCCACAACACACTCTTGACAGGCATTGTGGGGTGTGGCGTCACCCTCTGCTCCACAACAGGCTCCTAACAGGCATTGTGGGGCATGGCGTCACCCTCTCTGGCTCCTCGTGAGCAAGCACCTGCTTTCCACATCTCCCCTGAGCCTGCCCACAACTGATGGACCCGGCAGCGGGGGTGGTTGGCTTTGAGGAGTGGAAGGGAGGTGGCGGCTGTGTCCCTTCACCGGATCTCCTCGCTGTAACCAGGTAGAACCAATCCTGCAGAGGAGGGGGCATGGAAATGGCTGCCTGGACCCTGCTGGCTGAGCACCTGCCTGCATCTTGTGGATGTAGCCGTCCTGTGGGCTCTACTCAAGTCCCCTTCTGGCTGCAGTCACACCAGCCTTTCCCTCCCACCCCGACTGTGGCTTGTTGTCCCCAAGGTTCTCTCAAGGGCAGGACTCCTTTCCTCCCTAGGAGCCAGCTTACAAGTAGCCCTGGCGCCAGCAGCTGGAGTCTTATTTTAAGGGCTGAGCCAGCAGCAGCCCAGCATTTGTACTGAATGTTCTGAGAGGCCTGACCCAGGCAGGGAGCACGGTGGGAACCACGTCTGGAAAGCGAATTGCTCCCAGCCCGAGTTTCTTGGCATTCCCAGGAGCTGCTGGAATGTTTCCTCTCGGCTGGCTGCTCTGTCTGCACTCACGCTTGCCTCTGCATGTCCCCCACTTTCCCTGGAGCATCGCCTGGCTCAGGTGGAGCCAAGGAGTCAAGGCCACACAGGGTCCCTGCCCTCTCCACCGACACTGGCTGCGGAGCCCAATCTTGTTCTGAGAATCTCAAAACAAGGGCCTTGTCACAACTCGGGCAGCTGAGGAGGCCCCACGTCTGTGCCCCTGGAGAGGTTTTGGCAAATGTGACTAAGACATCCCAGTGTTTGTCTTCAGAAATACACCAAAGAGCAGAGAAGAGCTTTAGAGGCATGCGGCTCCCCGGCCCCTCCTGGTGTCTCTGCTGTGAGTGGGACATGGAAACAGGACACTCATTCCTGCAAGCAGCGCAGGGACCATGGGGACAGTGGAAACAGGACACTAGTTCCTGCATGCGGTGCAGGGACCGTGGGGACATGGAAACAGACACTAGTTTCTGCATGCGGTGCAGGGACTGTGGGGACAGTGGAAACAGACACTAGTTCCTGCATGCTGTGCAGGGACCGTGGGGACTGGAAACAGGACACTAGTTCCTGCATGCAGTGCAGGGACCGTGGGGACAGTGGAAACAGGACACTAGTTCCTGCATGCGGTGCAGGGACCGTGGGGACTGGAAACAGGACACTAGTTCCTGCATGCGGTGCAGGGACCGTGGGGACATGGAAACAGACACTAGTTTCTGCATGCGGTGCAGGGACTGTGGGGACAGTGGAAACAGACGCTAGTTCCTGCATGCAGTGCAGGGACCGTGGGGACAGTGGAAACAGGACATTAGTTCCTACATGCAGTGCAGGGACCGTGGGGACAGTGGAAACAGGACACTAGTTCCTACATGCGGTGCAGGGACCGTGGGGACACAGCCACACTTGTTCTGGGGCTCCTGTTTCAAGCTCCAAGTCGGTGAGGAGGAAGCTCCGGTGAGGGGGCAGGGTCTGGGGAGTGTTGGGGACTTCTGGGTACCCAGGCTGGGCCTGCAGGTCAGCTAACCACACAGACCTGCTCCGATGTGGCTCTGTGCACTGTCACCAATCTAGGCTTCCAGGAGGGAAGTGACATCATTCACATGGTCAGTGGACTTTCTAAAAGGCCAGGATGCTGCTGTCCTCCTGGAGGTGACCACCCTTCCTGCTCTGCACCCCAGCTGCTGTCCGCAACAGGGGCCGCAAGTGTGTAGTGGTGACACGGTTAGGGTTTGATTGCCCAGAGCAGGGTGGGGCGTGCCACTGCTCTCTGACTTTTCCGAATTTCTGCAGGCCAGTATAGGTAAAATCCAGCCTGGAGCTGGAGTCCAGACTGTCTCTAGGACCTTGTTGCCAGCGAGCTCAAGGGCGGCCACTGCAGCCCACCCTTCTAGATGGTTCAACCACATCCCTGGCAAAGAGGGGCAGAAGGGCTCTGCCTGAGCCCTTCGCTCCAGCTCTGGGGGCTGCTTTCTGCTGCCCTGATCAACAGACTGAGATCCTGGAGCAAGTCCTGTGGGAGAGGCCCAGCTGCCTCGAGGCCCTGATGAAGAGGTTTGGGTCAGTCTTCACCCAGGCCCCAGAATCCTTCAGATGACATGGGAGTAACAGGTCAGCGCTCTATGCAGACTGGCCTTGCAAATCACAGGCTGGTGGGGGGGTAATCAGAGATCTTGGTGGTCTGTCCACTTTCCAGACCTTTTAATGGTCCCTGCACACAGTGTTGCTTTATTTTTTACAAAAGTCCTCTGTATTGTGTGTTGTGTTTGTGTGTGTAAGGGAGAATACAGTGAGAGCTAGACTGAAAACAGAAAGAGTGACCTACTGCCTGTGTTATAGAGACATAACCCACTGCCTGTGTTATAGAGACATAACCCACTGCCTGTGTTATAGAGACATAACCCACTGCCTGTGTTATAGAGACATAACCCACTGCCTGTGTTATAGAGACATAACCCACTGCCTGTGTTATAGAGACATAACCCACAGCCTGTGTTATAGAGACATAACCCACTGCCTGTGTTATAGAGACATAACCCACTGCCTATGTTATAGAGACATAACCCACAGCCTGTGTTATAGAGAGACATAACACACAGCCTGTGTTATAGAGACATAACACACAGCCTGTGTTATAGAGACATAACCCCACTGCCTGTGTTATAGAGACATAATCCACTGCCTGTGTTATAGAGACATAACCCACTGCCTGTGTTATATACATAACCCACTGTCTATGCTATAGACATGACCCACTTTCTTTAGGGACCCAAGCAAGTCTTCCTAATGGAGTCCCCTTTCGAGGGTATCAGCTTTCCTGCTACCATGCTCTGTGTTCCTCACTGTTCATGGTACCTGGAAGCCTGTGGTGTAGTCATGATTTCTGGCATTGTCCACTCAGGCCCCAGGAGGGCTCTAGCGGGCAGTATTGGGTCTTCAGGGAAGTACTGAGGGGTACAGCAGCCCCATGTAGTTCCTAAGGCCTCTGACGTTCCTCTCCATATTCGCACTACCCTGGTCCACACACTGTCAATAGCCGGGAACAATGCCCCGACCTGCTGGGTCTGTTTCTTCCCCCTGTGAAGGGTCACTGTGCACTGCAACCTTTGTCCACACTGGAGCTGCCTGGAGGTGTGCTCTGTGGGCCGAGAGTTTGGCACTGCAGCCGGGTCAGGCTTGCTGTTGAGAACGCCAGACATTGTTTCACGTCACCATCTTTCTTGTCTGTCTGCACAATGATGCTTCTCTGAGGCTGCTTGCACAGGGCAAATGGTCAGGGCTCTGGAGACAGCCTCTGGAGCGCCCCAGAAAGCTGGGGCCAGCCCCCTTCTGAACAACTTCACCTCACCCCTGTGGGGCCTAGCCAGAGGACACTTATTTTGACTGTTTTGGCCCCGGCAATGTTCAGGGCCAAGATGAGCCACTTCTGGTGGTCCTCAGGCAACAGGACTGAACAGTTCAATCCTGGGTCCAGAGATGTGCTTGGGAGTCCCCAGGACCACACCCAGCAGTGCTCGGGCTACTCTGTGACAAGCAGTGCTCTTGGGCCCTGGCAGTTATGATCCGTCCCAGTATGTCACTTTCAGCTATCAGTGTCATGGTGGGTGCTGGTTTGCTTAACCTTGCACGAAGGCCCTGACATAGAGACTGCCCAAAGCTGCCAGTTCTATCTCCCAGAGACTCTTCTGAGTGGGACTGGGACCCTCTGCTGAGCAGTTGTCCCCTGTGACCTTTTGCAAACATCATTCCTGCAAGAACCCAGACGCCATCCCAAGTCTTGGAGGCAGCTGGGTCCGCTCCAGAAGAAAGGACCGCCCTGACCTGCTCTGAGGATTCTGCATGGGCAGCACTCAGCCCTGACACACCAGTCAGAGGTGCCCCCAGGTGCAGCCACGGTCCTTCTGGGGGCATTGCCAGAAATGTGCACACAAGCTCTGGCTACGCCCTGCCACGGCACCTGTGGTTTTCAGCGGCTTAGCTCTGACGCGTCTTGTTACTTAGCCGTGGGATCTCAGAGGGTTCATGGTGATAAAATGGGACTGTGAGTGCCAGCAGGACTCTCACACAGAGGGAGAGGAAGTGGTGTCTGCTCCTGTAGCTTCTCCGAGACCCTGGTCACACACACTTTACTTAGTGACCTGCTGCACACTCCGTAGCTTTCAATGAGGTGGAGGCTCACCCACTGTCTTTGCTGCTATAAGTGCCTGAAACCAGCGAGTTTTCCTGAGGGGGCTGCTGCTGCTTCCCTCTCTTTAGACCTAAGCGAGGGGTCCCTTTTCAGAGGCTTTGAGGGGCTGCTTAGCCCTGATTCTGAAAGGTGAGTGGTCTTGCTATGGACACACTCTGCAGACTAGCTCCTTTCTTCCTGTGTTTTATTTCCTGTTGGAATGACCTCTTTCTTTGTCAAGATGAACAAAATATCTCTGTGCCCCTAGACCATTTAGGCAGTTTCCTAGGAGCTTAGAATATGGCATTTATGACTCTAACTGAACCGAAGTCATAGCCAGATGCCTCTCGGCAGCACTTCCTGGCTTCCCAGGGCACTGATCCAGGCTCAGTGGCTCTGGGCACCTGCACACCCTCCTTATCTTTTCTTAAGTTTATTTATTTATTTTTTGCTTTTTGGTCATACCCGGCGATGCTCAGGGATTATTCCTGGCTCTGCACTTAGGAAATACTCCTGGCATTGCTCGGGACCAGATGGGATGCCAGGGATTAAACCCTGGTCAGCAGCATGCAAGGCAACGCCCTACCAGCTGGACTATTGTTCCAGCCCCTTAAGTTTATTTATTTGTTTTTTTTTAATTTTATTGTTTTATTTTATTATACCACCGTGAGGCACACAATTACAAAACCGTTCATGTTTGGGTTTCAGTCACACAGTGTTCCAGCACCCATCCCTTCACCAGTGCACATTTCCCACCACCAATGTCCCCTTAAACCCCCCCTCCCACCCACCCCCCACACACACACCTCCTTATCTTGACCTCTTTTCTGCCAGAAAGCTCGTAATGAATGCACAGAAGGGCTGCTGGCCGCTTGCCTGGTCCCTTAAATATCTGTGTTTGAGCTACAGGAGAGAACACATTTGCCGTGAGAGTTTCAGTGGCCATGTCATGCCCCTGAGGGTGCGGCACTGCCTCTGTGAAGAAATCGCTTCATCTTCCTGTTTGAGACGTTGCCTTCTGCTGCTGGAAACATGTTTGGGAGAAGATTGTCCTCACAAAGGAAAGTTTTCTGAGAAAAGCTAATTGGTCGAATGGGGAGGGTATCTTTGGATCAGGACTTTTGATGAGTGAACACTGGCCTGGCTACAGAGCCGCGGAGGGCACACACCTATCAGATCCAGCCACCATGAATGTTCCCATGGAATGTCAGGCCAGTGGCTAGTTCCTTCCATTTGTTTCTGCCAGGCGAGGGAAGAACAGTGGGTTATGGGTGGGAAAGTGAAGTCTGCTCTGCTTCCGGCATCTTTCTGGCATAGGGGCTTGTTCTCTGCAGTCAGAGCAGCTGTGCTCCAGCCCATCTGCATTCTGACCTGCCTGGGCAGCAGGGAGCACGCACATTCACAGCGAGGATGATGGTCAGCTGCACATGATTTGAACCCTTTTGTTGATTGTATCTTTAAAAAGTCTGGCTGTTGGACACTGTTAGCAAAACATGACTGGGGCTTAGTATAGTAAGTCGGCACTTGTCTTGTATGTGGCTGCCTCAGCTTCAGTTGAAGCACCCCATAGGTTCCCATGATTCCTGTAGGGAGTGATTTCTGAGCATAGAGCTGGGAGTAAGGCCTGAGCACAATCAGGTGTGGGCTGACCCTTTCTCTTCCCAAAGATGAAATCAGGGCAAAGCAAAACAGGACCAAGGTCAAAATGACTTTCCATGGAAGTGTAAAATTTGCACACCCGAGGGGCAGATCAGCATATGCATGAATATTTGTGTACACATTTGCACCCTCATTCACAAAGGGTCAAAGGTTCCCCTTCTTTCTCTGGGCTGCTTCACCTGTATTAGAGAGCTTGAGTATGGCAATTTTCAATGATGCATGAGGGTCAGCTCTTCAGGACCACACCTGGGCGCCAGTCAGAGACAGTTCTCCAGGACTGCACTGGGGCACCAGTCTTTGTTGGAGAACAGGTCGAAATGCAACATTTCCAAACAAAACAGAGATTTGATTCAGAAAGCAGTCCTATTTGCAGTCAGGACAAAAGTGAAAAGGAGAGTGAAAATTCTTCCCAAAAGGAATCTGGAAGCTTTGTACATGCATTTGTTTGAGCTGCTCCAAGAACGGTCTTGGGAGTGTCCTGCTACAAGTGTCCAGGGTCTGATAAAAGATTTTTATTGCACAAACCTCATGCCTTGAATGCTTGTGTCTTCAAAGAGCAGAGCAGAGTTCTAGGGGTAAAGATTTACATTTTCATGCAGAAAGTTTAGGAGATTTCAAATTTAATAGGACTCCCAAGACTAAAGGGTGTCTTCAAAATTCCTTTGACATTTGTGGGATGGTGGATTCCAAGTTTATGATCAGATTTGCTAACTGCAGTGGGAGACAGATTCCTTTTGGAGCTGCGGCTGTTTTCATGGGGATGGCTGAGCTGTGGAGTAATGCTTTGCTCTTTACGGCCAAGGAACTTGTTTTGCTCCTGCTTTTGCGAGGTGGGGGTGGGAAAGCAAAAGAAGCCCAGTGGTTGTGTTGTTCTAATTCCCCATGTTCCCTAGGTTCTTGAAGTCAGAAATCTTCACTCAAAGGAAAGAAAAGAAAGAGAAAAATGAGAAAAGAAAGGAGAGAGAGAAAGAAGGAGGGAAGGAAAGCAAGAAAGTGAAAAAAAAGGAAAGAGGGCCCGGAGCGATAGCACAGCGGGTTGGGTGTTGGCCTTGCATGTGGCCGAACCGGTTTTGATCCCCGGCACCCCATATATGGTCCCTAGCACTGTCAGGGAGTAACTCCTGAGCATCTCTGGGTGTGACCCAAAAAGGCAAAAAAAAAAAAAAAAAAAGAAAGCAAGGAAGAGAGAGAAACTGGGTGACAGTGCAGTTTGTAGGGCGTTTGCCTGGCTGGCAGTAACTCTGGTTTTATCCCTAACATCCCATAGGCCCTTCTAGGACCACTAGGAATAATTCCTACTACATAGCCAGGAGCAACCCTTGAGCACTGCTAGGTGTGACCCGATAACAAAACAAAATGAAGCTTACATGCACACACATAGACACACACTTACAGACACACAGAGACACAGAGACACATACAGACACAGACACAGACACACACACAGACACAGACACACACAGACACACACACAGACACACACAGACACACACACATATACACACACACACACACACACACACACCCCTCTGAGCTGAGCCCATGATATCCCAAGGTGCCTGGAGTGGGCCCTCCTCTGGATTGACTTCAGGGACACTACATTCTTCAATACTCCCTCCCAATGAGAGGCCAGGCCCCTGCTACCTCCTCTGATCAGTTCTTGATGACCTGGAAGCTCTGCCTGACCCTCTGGGTCTCTGACCCTGGGTATTCCCTCTTAGCCTGGCTACATGCCTTGGGAAAGCAACTGTGGGTCAGCCACGCGGTGAGCATATCAGGCCTACCGGGACTTAAGGAACCACCCCAACCCCAGGATGCAGGGGCCTAGGGTGGCACCCAATTGTCCTGTCACCCCAGCTGGATCTACAAACACTGGAGAGCAGGACCATGGCTCTGCTCTGCCTGAGCCTGACTGGTCGCTGCCTCATGGCTGAAATACCCGCTGTGGGAGTCAAGGCAGACTGGAGACGGGGAGGCCGTGTGGGATGTCGCCCCATAAAGAGCTAATCATCAGGCTCTTGCTGTGGGAGCTGTTGTATTTACGCCCATCTGTGTATCTCCGTGGCTCAGCACCCGTATGCGAAGCTGGTCTTGAACACATGCTTTGCTGGGGAGGGGCAGGAGCCCTGATGGGACCCCAAACCAGCTGTTTTTATGATGAGGGGGCTTCAGGTGGGGCCTGGGGGTCATTTCTGAGACCCGGCTCCCCCAGGGCATCTCTTCCAGATTTCAGTGGCCCACTGGATCTGCAGCTCGGAGTATATACTTTGTATTTGCTTTGAATTAAGATGATTCTAAAGAGCAGTTTTAGGCTCATGGCATCACTGAGAGGAAGGGGCAGATTTCCGTCACGCCCTGTGCCCGCTGGCACAGCCTACACCCACCTCTGTGTCTCCACGCCTGCCCGAGAGGGATGTTGGCCCAGTCAATGGACCCACGCGGACACTTTATGCTCCCCAGCTACAGTGTGCTCGGGCTGTCCTGTGTTTGGAGAGCTGTAGCATGACCTGTATCTCATTAGAGCGTCACTCGCGGTGCTGCTCGTCGCTGACACCCTCTGAGCTCTGTGTCTCCCTGGGCCACCCCTGGAAACCGTCGGTCCCTGACTGCCTCCACAGTTCGGCCCTTTTCAGAATGTCACCTAGGGTTGGAATCATCACTGTATCACTGTCTTCCCGTTCATCATCGATTGGCTCGAGAGGGCCCCAGTAACATCTCCATATGTCCTGTCTCATGCTAGTAGAGCCCAAGGCATCTGCTTGCTCCAGGAACATAAAGAGCCCCAATCCATTCCGGAATGAGGTCTATAATTGTTACTGGTATTTGGCATATATCAAATACAAATACAACACGGGTAGCTTGCCAGGCTCTGCCGTGCAGGTAGCATACTCTTGTAGGCACCTCCTAAGTCCAGCATTTATTGATGAACCGGCGCAGCCGCGCAAGCGGCCTGCGTGAGCCGGGCGCTGATAGGCTGGTCTGCTGGGTGGAGGTCTGACGGAGAGAAGTCCGGATGTGGAAAATGGAGGCCCTCATGGAGTGGGGGTCTTCTGGCTTGTTGCGAGGCTCTGCTGGGATAGTGGGCCAGGGCTAGAACCCTTTTCCCCTTCTTTTGGGTAGGACTCCTCTCGGCTGAGATCCTTTTCTCTTTGGTGGGAGACATGGACTCTCTTGTATGGTCCAAGTTCTCACCAGAGCGAGAGTTCTTTCATTATATTGGATTACAGTGGTAAACTCGCAGACATGGGGCAGAGCTGCTACTGGCTTTCCCTGTGACCAGCCGCTCATGAGGCGCCTGGGAGGGATGGTGGGTTCTATCCCTGGCCCACTATCCCAGCAGAGCCTCGCAACAAGCCAGAAGACCCCCCACTCCATGAGGTCCTCCATTTTCCACATCCGACTTTTCTCTCGTCAGACCTCCACCCAGCAGACCAGCCTATCACAGCCCGGCTCATCGAGTTCCACCCTGCAGCAGTCTTTCTTAAATCCGGCTCAGGTATGCCGGTCCAGAGACTTGCAGACATGGGGCAGAGCTGCTACTGGTCTCTCCCTGTGCCCAGCCGCTCATGAGGCACCCGGTTGGAATCATACAGTGGGAAAATCTCAGAGTGGCTTCTTGCCCTTTGGATATGCATTTTTCTTCCCTCATCTCTTCCTTTCTAGCTTGCTTATTTCATCCATGCATTCAGAGTCCCTGTGGTCTTCACCTCACCCATTTGCCTGCTGAAGCACAGGCAGCCTTTGCTTGCACTTGGACACTCATGATAAAGCTGATGTAGGTATCCGCGTGCAGTTTTGTGTATGGCTAATGGGGTCCAGGGTTCCAGCTCCTCGGTCAAGGAATAAGCACTATTGTTGGACTATAAGACGATGTTTATATTTTAATTTTTTAGAAGGAGGGACCTCTCATGCAGTGCACAGGGAGTCATGGGGGTCCCCTCTTGGAAATTCTCGGACCACATAGGGGCCTCCAGAGCTATGCTCAGGGGACTAAGTGGTGCCAGGAGTGAAACCAGGCTCAGCTGCATGCAAGGTGTGCGCCTTACCCGCTGGGTGTTCGTTCCAAGAGCATGTTTTGGTATGGAACTCATGTTTGTATGAAACCCAAAGGTGCCTGCCCAGGCACGGCTCCATTCACGACACCAGCAGCAAAGGCCTTCCTGTGACTCCGTGTCTGCTCCTGGTGTCCATGTTGACGACTTTGGTCATTGTTTTTTGGTATAAGAATTTTTAATTTATTTTTTAATTTATTTTATTAAATTATGTGAGATATACTGTTACAAAACTGTTCATGATAAGGTTTCAGTCATACAGTGTTCCAGCACCCATTCCTCCACCAGTGCACATTTCCCACCACCATTGTCCCCTGATTCCCCTCCCTCTACCTCCACCCTCCTCTATGGCAGGCACTTTCCTTGCTCTCTCTCTCTCTCTCTCTCTCTCTCTCTCTCTCTCTCTCTCCCTTCTCTTACATATTGTGGCTTGCAATTCATACATTTAGGTGTTATCATACACACACAATATATCCCTTTGCCTACATTCAATGCTCAGTACTAGGCTGGCATTACCATTTCCAACAATTATAAGCACGCTGGTCCCTTTTGTCTCTTACCTAACCAGAGTACTTTGCTCTTTCTGAGAGTTGTGCACAACCATGTGGCTGGTGTCTGATGCTGCTACTTGGGTGGGATTTGGTACTGTGGACATCCAGGCGCCCACTGGGAAGAAATGAGTGGATCATGCCCAAACTGGAGTAAATCGGTGGTGACACAAACTGTCAAAGCCAGGTAAGGGTGAGAGCCAAGAGCAAGCCACAGGCCAGGACAAGGGAGTGGCTGGGTCTAGCGCAGCTCGGACGGTGCCCACCTAGGAGAGGTCTGTGTGTGTGCTGCAGTGCTCACACCCTCCCCCCACCCCCCCATCTGGCCTCCTAGTCCAAGTCCCAGGTTTCCTGCTGCCTTGGTTAGCACAAACACCTGTCTTAGAATTCTCCAGGGAGTGAAGTCATGTCAGGGAGAGCAGGAGGAGGCATTTTTGGGAGGGTGGGAATGTGGGCTGCCCCTGCCTTTAGGGGGTGGGAATGTGGGGTCCCCCTGCCTTTAGGGGCGGGAATGTGGGCTGCCCCTGCCTTTAGGGGGTGGGAATGTGGGGTCCCCTGCCTTTAGGGGTGGGAATGTGGGGTCCCCCTGCCTTTTGGGAGGGTGGGAATGTGGGGTCCCCCTGCCTTTAGGGGCGGGAATGTGGGGTCCCCTGCCTTTAGGGGCGGGAATGTGGGGTCCCCCTGCCTTTAGGGGCGGGAATGTGGGGTCCCCCTGCCTTTAGGGGGCGGGAATGTGGGGTCCCCGGCCTTTTGTTCTGTGTGATGCAGAGACTGAGTGAGTGCCCAGAGCAATCACCGTGTGAGGACTCTCAGTTCTTCCAACATGACTCAAACCCTGGGCCCCTATTTCCACCCAGAAATGGAGACAGGGATGCTGGGGAAAGACAGGAGCCCTGCGGGCCCACGTTGCCTGCCTGTGAGTGCCACGGAGCTGGCAGAGCCTGGAAGCAGCCGGACGTTGCTCACTCCCAGAGACTGTGCTGAGACAGTCTGGGGTGGGAACCTAAGGGAGAGAGATGGAAGGCGGAGATGAAATACGCCTGGAGGCTGGCACAGTGTGAACCCACCAGACCAAGGAGCCTGACTCTGAGTAAAGCCAACTTTGGGAGGTGTTCCTGGGGTTCACCCGAGAACTCTGCAGCCTCCTGGGCTTGGTCTCTGCATGGAAATGCAGGTGCTTTCCAGACCACTCGAACCTGGGGCTGCAGATGCCCTGAGCTCTGGCTCCCTCTGCCCGTTTATTCCCTGTTGGCTTCTGCCCGCCTGTCTCTGGTCTCGCTTGGACCTCTGAATCTTGGGATTTTTGGTTCTCAGTCTCTGCACTCCAGGGGCAGCTGCTGAGAATGAGAGTCTGGTAGGCGAGTCTCTGACACTGCCCAGGGTATTGTTAAAGGGTGGGGCCACCAAGCTCATGACCATGCACATTCTGCCCAGACCTCCGGGTGGGGAGGGCACACGGAGATGGGGGATGGACACACTTTTTGCAACTAGGAAAAAAGGAAGGTGCTTGCCCCTATGTGTGTGTCTTGGATGGGGTATCTCAGACACAGAAGCTGAGATAAGAATCATAGGCAACGGTTTATTGGGGAGGTGATGGCAGAAATCCTTGCTTATTTGGGTAAGGCACTTTCCTTGCAAGCGGAAGCCTCGACGCCAATCCCGTATCCCATATGGTCCCTGGCCTCCACAAAGACTGATCCCTGCACACATCCAGGAGTACTGCCGAGTGTGTCTCCAACAAGACCAAATGAGAAGAAACCCCTGCTTTGGGAGGGAGGTGGGGAGACAAACTGGGGGAGTGAAGAGGAAGCAGCGAGAGCCCCTGGCTTTGCCACAGGGCATGCCTCAGGTGGTCCCAGAAAAGTTGACCTACCCCCTGAGACCCCATAGCCTATGATGAGGCTACACATCTTAAAACTTATTTATATATTTATTTATTTATTTGGCTTGAAGGTCTCTCATGGCTGTGCTCAGGGGTTACCCCTGGCTCTGCAATCAGGGATCACTGCTGGTGGGCTCTGGAGACCTTATGGGTGCTGGGGATTGAACTTGGGTTAGCCACCTGCAAGGCAGGACCTTCCTGTGGGGCTGTCTTCAGTCTTAAGGTCACAGAATTTGCAGTTGGGAGTCTTGGAAAGTGACCTCCCCATTCGCAGCTCCAGCTCCAAAGGCCGACTCCCTGTTTGTGGCTGAAATCTGGCTTCCCGGGCTACGGGCCCAGACCTGCCGAGGAGAGACGGGGTGTCGGCCGTCAGCCCTGCCCGTGTGCGGGTTCCTGGAGACGGTTCTTGCTTTGGAAAAGAAGCGCCTCCCTTGTGGCCTCCTCCTTTCTTCCCACCACACCTGCTGGTCTTTGCTTCCACTGGCCTTGGGACAGCTCTGCAGGCAGGGCCAGAGCCGGGCCAGCTGAGTCATGCTGTGGCCATGGAGAGTTGTCAAAGCAGCTTCCCTTCTCGGCAGCGTTTGCCTTTTCAGTTTTTCTGTCAAAAAGTCCTTTTCCACACCCTGGTTCGTGAGTCCCCAGCCGCGGGCCTGCAGGGCGGGAGTGGAGGGTGGTGCCAGCCTCACAGGACAGAGAGAAGCCACGAGTTTTTCCGTCCCATGAACCCAAGTCTAGGCGCCCCGCCTCCCACATGGCAGCTGCTATTGTCTGGCACGCCTGGATGTCCCCGTGGTTCTGGGGATGTTGGGGGCTTACCGGCCTTTTGTGTTGGGAAGTGCTCCAATACCACCGCTCTGCCGCTGTCTCCAACAAAGGGAGAGTCACAGAGACCCACTGGGCCAAGGGGACTCTATCATAGGGTGCTCAGTGGTGAAGGGCACCATATACTGTGAAGTGAGTCAGAACTCTGGACTGATGAGCGGGTGGCGGGGCAGAGAGAGCCAAGGAGAAAGAGGTGCAGCATGCGGTGGCCCGCAGGGACTCTGGCCTCAGTGCTCATGGGCAGCTCTCCCCACTTTACCTCTGCTTCAACATCTGCAGTGAAGTCAGGGAGTTCTCAGAACTGCACTTTCCCTGTGGAGCCCCACTACTTTCCCTCACTTTCCTACAATTCACTTCACTTTCCTACAATTCTGGCCTTGGAATGGATGGGGTGACCGCCAACGCCTGATGAAGAAAGGTGGGGCCCGGACAGCAGAACACAGGCACCTAAACAGCCTGATGCTGGCAGCCTGTGGTCACTGAAACAAGCCCACAGCAAACCAGAGCGCCCTCACCCTCATCGACCCCCAGACTTCTGTAGCACAAAGCACTGCACCCACCAAATCACTGTCTCCAGAAGTGGTTCTCACCTCATTGATATGCAGGAGGCCCGGCAAGGACAAGTTACCTTAGCAAGTGCTGGGCCAGGGTGGGCATGACATGAGAGTGGGTTTCCTTAAGCTCCTGCTGCTGAGATGCTCAGAGGAGGAAGGATGAAAGGAAGAAAAGGCAGTGAGGAAGGAAGGAAAGAAGGGAGGAAGCAAGGAAGAAAAAGAAAGATGACTCAGGAGCTGCCCTGGGGCTGCCAGCCATAGCATGCACAGCCTCACAAGCGGCTGGGGAAGCTGGAACTCGGCTCACTCTGGGCCCAGCTGACTATGGGGCCCCGGGAGGGCAGATGGGTTTTGGGAGTGGGCCCATCACCCTCTGGGGGTCCCGGAAAGCAGCCGGATGAGACCTCGCCCATCACACTAGCCACCATTTTCGCTGTCCGGCCGCTGGGAAACTGCCTCACGACCAGATTAACAGAGCAAAACCAGTTCGAGCCCAGGTCACGCGCCGCTTGCACCCGCAAGAGTCCATTAAAATAGTGGAAACAGTGATGTCTTTTAATGCACTGCATTCCACGATGTGCAGGAAGGTTTTAGGAGGGAGAGATAAAGAGGAGAGAAATGACATACAGAACCCAAGTAGTTGAGGTGTGGGAGGGGGAAGGAGGTGGGGACATTGGTGATGGGAGATGGGTTTGGGTGGAGGGATGGGTGTTGGAACACTGTGGAACCGAAACTCTACATGAGCATCTTTCAATTGTATGTCTAAAATGGTGTAATGAAATTTGGGGGTGGGGGAATGAAGGATGAATGGAAGAGGAGGAAAGATGGAAGGAAGGACAGAAGGAAGCAAGAATGAGAAGGAAGCAAGGAAGAAAAAGAAGGAAAAATGGAAGGAAAGCTAGAAGGAAGAAGGAAGGGAAAGAAGAAAGGAAGGCAGGAAGGAAGGAGGGAAAGAGGGAGATCTAGAACATTCTACAGTCTTCTGTAGCACAAAACAAGGAGAGACCGAGAACATTCTCCTGTGCTCAGAGCTCGGGGTCCAGCAACAGCCAGGATTAGCTTCTCTTGGCATCTCTTTGCTGAGACTGGACCTCGTGGGAACCATCACCAAAGCATTCTGGAACCGTGTGTGGCTACTCAGGCTGGGGGACTGAGGTCTCAGAGGAACACTCCGGACAGACAGTGAGGATGCTGGACACACTTGGTCCCACTTGACCCCAGGTTGAACCTGGGACTGTAGACCCCTCCTCTAGCAAGAGGTCACAGAGTTTAGAGGTTTGGGATGAGAAACACAGTGTCCCCTCCAGGAGGCGGGGGGGTGTGACTCACGGAGGCTCAGGAGCACAGTGCTCCTCCAGGAGTCAGGGGGGTGACTCACAGAGGCTCAGGAGCACAGTGCTCCCTCCAGGAGGCGGGGGGGTGACTCACGGAGGCTCAGGAGCACAGTGCTCCCTAGAGGAGGCGGGGGTGTCTCATGGAGGCTCAGGAGCACAGTGCTCCCTCCAGGAGGCGGGGGTGAATCACGGAGGCTCAGGAGCACAGTGCTCCCTCCAGGAGGCAGGGGGTGACTCATGGAGGCTCAGGAGCACAGTGCTCCCTCCAGGAGGCGGGGGTGACTCACGGAGGCTCAGGAGCACAGTGCTCCCTCCAGGAGGCACGGGGGTGACTCATGGAGGCTCAGGAGCAAAATGCTCCCTCCAGGAGTCAGGGGGTGACTCACGGAGGCTCAGGAGCACAGTGCTCCCTCCAGGAGGTGGGGGGTGACTCACGGAGGCTCAGGAGCACAGTGCTCTCTAGAGGAGGCGGGGGTGTCTCATGGAGGCTCAGGAGCACAGTGCTCCCTCCAGGAGGCGGGGGGTGAATCACGGAGGCTCAGGAGCACAGTGCTCCTCCAGGAGGCACGGGGGTGAATCACGGAGGCTCAGGAGCACAGTGCTCCCTCCAGGAGGTGGGAGGGTGACTCATGGAGGCTCAGGAGCATAGTGCTCCCTCCAGGAGGTGGGGGGGTGACTTATGGAGGCTCAGGAGCACAGTGCTCCTCCAGGAGGCACGGGGGTGACTCATGGAGGCTCAGGAGCAAAATGCTCCCTCCAGGAGTCAGGGGGGTGACTCACGGAGGCTCAGGAGCACAGTGCTCCCTCCAGGAGGTGGGGGTGACTCACGGAGGCTCAGGAGCACAGTGCTCTCTAGAGGAGGCGGGGGGGTGTCTCATGGAGGCTCAGGAGCACAGTGCTCCTCCAGGAGGCGGGGGTGAATCACGGAGGCTCAGGAGCACAGTGCTCCCTCCAGGAGGCAGGGGGTGACTCATGGAGGCTCAGGAGCACAGTGCTCCCTCCAGGAGGCGGGGGTCACTCACGGAGGCTCAGGAGCACAGTGCTCCCTCCAGGAGGCACGGGGGTGAATCACGGAGGCTCAGGAGCACAGTGCTCCCTCCAGGAGGTGGGAGGGTGACTCATGGAGGCTCAGGAGCATAGTGCTCCCTCCAGGAGGTGGGGGTGACTTATGGAGGCTCAGGAGCACAGTGCCCCCTCCAGGAGGCAGGGGGTGACTCATGGAGGCTCAGGAGCACAGTGCTCCTCCAGGAGGCGGGGGACTCACGGAGGCGCAGGAGCACAGTGCTCCCTCCAGGAGGCGGGGGGACTCACGGAGG
>JAJIBD010028480.1:37500-63514 GCA_021461705.1 Cryptotis parvus
GTATGCATACATATACGCATACGTATATGTCTATGTCTATGTCTAAGCATATGTATATGCATATGCACATGCACATGTGTATGTGTATGCGTATGTGTATGTATATGTATATGTGTATGTGTATGTGCATGTGAATGTGTATACGAATACGTATACGTATATGTAGATGTATACGTATACACACATGTATATGCATATGCATACGCATACGCACACATATATGCATACACACATATATGCATATGCACACGATATGCATACGCACATGTATATGCATATAAATATGCATATGCATATGTGTATGTATATGCATATGTGCGTGTATATGCATATGTGTATGTATATGCGTATGCGTATGTATATGTATATGTGTATGTGTATATGTGTGTGTATATGTATATAATGGGGCAGAGCTACTACTGGCTCTCCCTGTGACCAGCCGCTCATGAGGCTCCCTGGAGGGATGGCGGGTTCTAGCCCTGGCCTGCCACCCCAGCAGAGCCTCACAACAAGCCAGACGATCCCCCACTCCATGAGGGCCTCCATTTTCCACATCTGGACTTCCCTCTCGTCAGAACTCCACCCAGCAGACCAGCCTATCACAGCCCAGCTCATCGAGATCCACCCTGCAGCAGTCTTTTTTTATATTCGGCCCTGGTATGCTGATCCAGAGACTCACAGACATGGGGTAGAGCTACTACTGGCTCTCCCTGTGCCCAGCCGCTCATGAGGTGCCCGGGAGGGATGGCCAGTTCTAGCCCTGGCCCGCCACCCCAGCAGAGCCTTGCAACAAGCCAGACGACCCCCCCACTCCATGAGGGCCTCCATTTTCCACATCCAGTCTTCCCTCTCGTCAGAACTCCACCCAGCAGACCAGCCTATCACAGCCCAACTTGCGCGGCCGCAAGCGGCCCTCGAGGTTCATCAATAAATGCTGGATCTGGAGATGACTACAAGAGTATGCTACCCGACGGCAGAGCCTGGCAAGCTACCAGGCCAAATACCAGTAACAATTATAGACCTCATTCCCATGACCTGATGGAATGATTTGAGGCTCTTTATTTCCTGGAGCAAGCAGGTGCCCTTGGGCTCTACTAGCATGAGACAGGACATATGGAAATGTTACTGGTGCCCGCTCGAGCAAATCGATGATGAACGGGAAGACAGTGATACAGTGATATGTATATATAATTTGCTTTTTTGGTAACACCCGGTGACGCTCAGTAGTTAGCCCTGGCTCTTTGCTCGGTAATTATTCCTGGAGGTGCTTGGGGGACCATATCGGATGCTGGGAATTGAACTGGTTGGCCATGTGCAAGGCAAACGCCCCCCCCGCTGTGCTATTGCTCTGGCACCCCATATTTTAAAAATAATGCAGAATGCCACAGTATCTCACAGATGCTTTATATTTAATGTTTTTGAAATTGTGTTTCACTTCTTTATCACCCATTTAAACGTCTCTGTCAGGAGTCACCATTCCTTTCTGTGTCAATCAGACCAGAGAATCTTCATGGAAGTGAGAGACAGAATCCAGCATGCAAAGGTCTAATGCGTTCAGCCTGTTTCTTGCTTCCCAAAGTCTCCTGGGGCTGCCAGGTCAATGGGACATGGGGTGCCAGGAGGGCAGAGGGAGTGAACGGAGCAATAGCTGGGAGAGGACCCACACACACACCACCCTGAGACACACCGCACAGAGGGTCCCTTCCACTAGGTAAAGGAGGGGTGAGGCACTCCTAGAAAGCACATCTTTGCATTGCTTAGGTTTGATGGGCTATATGTGCATTGTTGTTGTATCTGGTAAAAGATTGTTTTTGGCCCTCCACACCCAGCTGTGCTCAGGACTTATTCTTGGCTCTGAACTCAGCGATGACTCTGGGTGGTGTTTGGGGATCCCTGAGTGATTCTGGGACTGAACTAGAGTCAGCTGCCTGCAAGGCAAGCACCTGAAGCCCTGTACCACTCCCTGGCGCCTGAGAGTTTCATGCACATTAACTCCCAGGCTTGAATTCATGCTTTCTGAGTTTTCCTTTCTCCTGCATATGGGCCTTGGGTTTCTGGACTCTTGGGGCTCAATCTTCCCCTGTGATCAGTCCCCTGATTTGTGCCTGAGATTTTCCCAGGCGCTTTGTGGAGCCCATGGTTTTCATTCATTCATTCATTCATTCATTCATTTCTAAAAATCTGTTGGAGTCATATTAGTGTATCTTTAAAACATTTTTTTTAGAACATCATGGTTTACAAAGTTGTTCATAATGCAGTTGTTTCAATTTTCACCCACCACCCACAAGCCTACCCCCCTTGGCAGGCACAAAATAATTCATTTTATGTTGCTTATTACAATAAAATATCTAATGGAATTATTCAAAAAATACTTCAGTAAAAAATTTTGTGAAAATTGTTACATCTCACTTTGGGTTAAGTCCTTGCCTCAGGGTTTACTGAGCCGCTGTTGCTAGTTGAGCCTCTGGGTTATGTTATTGGTTATTGTGCTTAGTTGGTTTCTGTGCTATTTCCCATTTAATTTGGTGTGTACCTACTGGGCTATCAGTATCTTGGGGTTTGGAACCTATCTCTGGGTTCAGCTGAGCTGGTTTCGCTTCACCGGGAGGGACCAGGGTTTTCGCTGTGGTTCTGGGGTACTTTGTACTTCGCTAAATGAGCCGACGCGGGTATCTCCCCTCAGCCTATCTCCTGTCACTGCTGTAGCTGTTCCTGTGTTTCTCAGCTGTCTGGGCTCCCCACAGCAAGACCGGCTTCTTCTAGAACCTTCTGATTTTCTGTCCAGTCAGCAACGCCTGCTCTCTCTCAAGGGCTCTGTTCCCTGCCCAAACAGATGTTTCCGGCACAGACTAAACACTGGCATCATCCTTCCTCTGTGTCACAGCCAGAGCCCTGTGCTCTGGGTGACTCCCTATTGCCAGGGGACACCCAGCCTGCCACCGGCTCATGAGGCCTGGGGCTGTGGAAGGCCGGAGCTGAACCTGTCCTGGGGCTGACGGTGCTGGAGTGGCAGCTCGCTGGGCCTGCCTGGTGGGATCTGTGGGAGGCAAGGCCCAGGGTCTGAGCTGCCGCAGGACAGGGCGGTGGCGGCAGTGAGGGGTTACCAGGGCAGTGCAGCCGGTTGTGGCCCGCCCACCACAGCCATGAATCCCTGCTCTGAGGTCAGGCTGCCCGGCCCGGCCTAGTTTATCTTTCAGCTGAAGGGATTCGAGAGGGAAGGGCCTGGCTGAGGCCACCCCGCCTGCCCCAGCCTGCTGCAGCTTCTGGGAGGGAGAATGGGCTTTGTTCTCCCAAGCCCTGAGGCTTGATGCAACCCCACCAAACACAGCTCCCCAGAGAGCCCTGCCAGGCTGGGCCCCTGACACCCTCTCTGGGGAAACCAAGGCTTGGCCTCTCCTGAGGGATCACCCTCACGCCTGCTCCCTGGGGCAGCTCCAGCCTGGGATGGAACAATGCAGGGCTCCTGCTCTTCTGCATGAGGTTTTGATTTCTTGCTCCTCTCAGGGCATGGGGAGGGCTGACTGTAAAGCCAGGATACGGGGCCAGCCTGGTCAGGGAGGGTCACTGTGGTCTGAGCATGGAAAGAAAGGGCAGGACTGTGGCTCTTCAGCCGGGAGGCCGACCAGTGTGGGGGTGCACGCCCCTGCTCCCCGGGGTGGCTTCTGCTGCAATGTCTGTCTGCCTGTCTGTCTGCCTGTCTGTCTGCTTGTCTATCTGCTTGTCTGACTATCTGTCATCTGTTTGCCTGTCTGCCTGTCTATCTGCTTGTCTGTCTGTCTGTCTGTCTGCTTGTCTGCTTGCTCTATGTCTGTCTATCTGCTTGTCTGTCTATCTGCCTGTCGGCTTGTCTGTCTGTTTGCCTGTCTGTCCACCTGTCTGTCTGTGAGCTCATCCTCCCGGTGACTGTCAACTCTGAAGCGGCCCCAGAACCTTCTCAGCGGGTCCGGGGCTGCCACTCTAGAGGGAGTCTCTGGGTCAACCTTCCCCACTTGTGGAGCTGCTACCTGGAGAAACGCTTACAGGAGCAGCTCTGGAGAGATGTCAGACAGGCACGCAAGCAATTCACTCCAAATACCTTGCGAGGACGTTTGCTGAAAGCACAGCATGAAGATTTCCCACCAGTCCCACATTTACTTATGCGGCCGCAGGCGACTCCCAGTTTGGGAATCGAGGCTGGAGGGTGAGTGAGCAGCTTCAGCCTCGGGTGGACAAAGGCTGAGAACTTGTTGTTGTGTTTGGGCCGCACCCAGCAGTGCTCAGGGCTTACTCCTGACTGTGCTCAGGGGTCACTCCTGGAAGGCTCAGGGGACCATATATGATGCCCGGGATTGCAGTCAGGGTATCACTGTCTTCCCATTCATCATCGATTTGCTCGAGTGGGCCCCAGTAACATCTCCATATGTCCTATCTCACGCTAGTAGAGCCCAAGGGCATCTGCTTGCTCCAGGAACATAAAGAGCCTCAATCCATTCTGGAATGAGGTCTATAATTGTTACTGGTATTTGGCATATATATCAAATACAACACTGGTAGCTTGCCAGGCTCTGCTGTGCAGGTAGCATATTCTTGTAGGCATCTCTAAGTCCAGCATTTATTGATGAATCGTATGTGCCGCTTGACGGCTGGCGCGAGCCGGGCGCTGATTGGCTGGTCTGCTGGGTGGAGGTCTGACGAGAGAGAAGTCCGGATGTGGAAAATGGAGGCCCTCATGGAGTGGGGGTCATCTGGCTTGTTGCGAGGCTCTGCTGGGGTGGTGGGCCAGGGCTAGAACCCACCAGTCAGGGTAGCTGTATACAAGGCAACTCCCTCCCTGCCTGCTGACTTGCTCTGGCCACACAAGCTGAGACTTTTGCTTTTGACTCCAGTCCAGCTTCTGCAGTTTCCATAATTGATCGTGGGTCTCTCCTCTCTCTCTCTCTCTCTCTCTCTCTCTCTCTCTCACACACACACACACACTCACACACACACAGGAGCATGAAAAGTTTCCAAATGTGCAACTATATAAACAAATTCAGAACCAGCCCCTGCATCTGCAAGGTTTCTGAAAGACGCGCCCACGTTGCCTCTGCTGGCTGAGAACAGGGCCGTGAGGCTGTCCCAGGGGCTGGCTCAGTGCGGAGCAGCCCCCTGCAGTAGCGCCCCTCCACCAGCACAGCACAGGCATCCCTGGGACCTGCCCCACACTCGTCTCTGCAACACACGCACAACACCCTCCTCCTTGCAAACAATGCTTCTGCTCAAGTAGCCTAAGCTGGAGCAGCGTGTGTGGGCCTGGACACCTGGCGGGTCACTGTCACTGTGACTTTGCTCTCATGAGGGAACACACGTCCCCAGAGTAGCTCTGGACATGCTGGCCCCACCTGTGGGAGCTGCCGCCATCACGGCCTCCTCACGTGGCATTGAGGAGGGTCTTAGAGGTCACTGAACGTGAGATGCTGCATGTGGAGGCAGGCTTGTGGTGACGGTGAGCTTCCGTGAGAACTGTAGAACAAGGAAAGGGTTTGGGGGAGGGTGTGACTGGCTGTGGCCCCTCTCCTGAGGCTGAGGGAGGTTCCTGTTATCAGTGGGATTGGTGTGGATGCGGGTGTAGAAGAACCATCACATACATGCCCAGGGGCTCTAGGCAGGGACCTGCTGGCTAACCCCAGTGGGGAGCTGGCCCAAGGGCCCTCACTGACTCTTTGCAGCTGGACGGACTGTGGCATCAGGGGCTGACCTGCCACAGAGCTGAGACGAGGCAGCTGCAAGGCTCATCCCGGGGCACAGAATGCCATGGGCTGCCTCCCCACACTAACAGGTCCTGGGGGCCGGCCTGAGGCAAGTGGAACTCAGGACTGGGAGCAACAGCAGGACTCGACTTCCCGCGGGTCAGTGAGGGCCAGGAGGCTCAGGAGAGGACCAAGCCCTGCAGGGCTGACCTTTAGCACTTGGTAGCTTTTAGTGCCACAGAACCGAGATCCTGGAACTCACATCACTCATCATTAAATAATAAAAACACTCATCATTCAAAAGGCCACATGCACACCATTACTCCCTGCTGCATTCTGCACAGTAGCTGAGGAAAGGGATCTGCCTAGGTGTCCAATGCCAGATGGATGGACTATGGAGATGCATAGACACATGGGAACACTACGCAGCTGCGTCTCACTTATCTGTTGTGTACAGCAAAATGCATGAGAACATGTAGCTAGTAATGGGGGAGGCTTAGATCAACTTTAATCCTAGTGTTTAGAGAGAGGGACTGAGAAGGAGAGAAATCAAGGGAGGAAGAAGAGAACAGGAAGTAAGAGAGAACACGGAGCAGATCTTCGTAATACTGTGATATGGGTGAGTGTTATAGCATATCTCCAAATATAGACTCAACAAAACTGAAAGCATGAGATCGAAGCTGCAACCACTGAAATTGTAACATGCCCATCAAGTTGACAGGTTGGGGTGGGGAAGGAATATGGGGACACTGGTGGTGGGATTGATGTTGAAATATATGCCTAAAACTCAACTACCAATAACTTTGGAAATCACAGTTCTTTATTTATTTTTTAATTTTTATTATACCACCGTGAGATATACCGTTACAAAAGTGTTCATATTTGGGTTTCAGTCATACAGTGTTCCAGCACCCATCCCTCCACCAGTGCCCATTTCCCTCCCCCAGTGTCCCATGATTTTCCCCCCCCCCTAGCCTGTGTCTATGGCAGGTAATTTTCACTTCTCTCTCTCTCTCTCTCTCTCTCTCTCTCTCTCTTCTTTTACACACTGTGGCTTACAATATGTACAGTTAGAGGTTATCATGAATATATAGTTCTTTAATTAAACTTAAAAATGTTAAAAATAAATAAAAAGAAAGGGCCTGCATGATAGCATGTATCTGTGGTTGTTAGAATAGTGGGATGCGAGAATGCAATAGTTTAAAGATAGAATGTCCAGCTTACCCTCAGCTCCAGAGGACAGGGAGGAGAAGGAAAAGACATAGAGTGGGGCCAGGCGGCAGGGTGTGAAGACGGGAAGCAACGGGGCAGGGTCAAGAGCACTCAGGTAAGAAGGTGGCATTAAGGATTGGCAGAGCCAAATATCCCAAACACGGAGTTAACGACACTGAAATCGGAACGGCCCAAAATTTGACAACAGAACTTAAAAGGGTTCCTGACAAGAGTGCAGGCTGGCGGGGTGGAGGGGCAGGTGAGAACTTGGGAACATGGGGGTGGGAGAGGGGCTGGAACATTGTATGTCTAAAACCTAACTGTGAACAACTTGGTAAATCATGGTGCTTTAATTGCAAAATAAATAAATAATAATAAATTAAATAAATAAGTAGAATGAACCTATCCATCCATCCATTCATCATCCATCCATCATCCATCATCCATCCATCCATCCATCCATCATCCATCATCCATCCATCCATCTATTTTTGTCTTTTGGGGTCATACCATGCTGTGCTTAGGTGTTGCTCCTGACTCTGCACTCAGGAGTTACTCCTGGCGGTGCTTGGGGAACATATGGGATGCCGGGGATAGAACCCTGGTCAGCCGTGTGCAAGGCAAATGCCCTACCCACTTTATTGCTCCAGCCCAGGGCCTGCCCAATTTAAGCTATGTATTTTTTGGATGGTGGGAGTTAGGGGAACCACATCTATCAGTGCTCAGAGCTTACTCTTGGCCCTATGTTTGGGGACTGCTCCCAGTGGAGTTCAAGAGATCATATGCGCTACCAGGGATTGAAGCTGGGTTGGGTGCATGAAAGGCAAGTGCCTTAACCCTGGATCATCTCTCCAGCTCTGGGGGTTGTATCTATAATAACATTTGCTTTAAAAGAGAATGAGTTATGAGTTATGATTGGGAAATGTCTGATTTACAGACCTTGTTTGTAGACATACATTCTCAGGATTGCATAAACATTTCTTGCACAGTGAGTAGCAAAAGTCCTGCCAGGGTTTGATCCCCAGCATCCCACATGGTCTGCTGAGCACAGAGTCAGGAGTAAGCCCGGAGCATTACTGGGTGTGGCCCCAAAACAAAAAGAATCGGTGACATCCGTATACCCTGGCCACACTCTAACCCGAGTCCTGTCTGTGTGGTGTTTCTGTGCCAGGTGGCTGCATTGCCCCACTAGTGCAGGTAATAGAGCACAGAGTTCAATACTCTGCTCTGGGCTTATGTTTTGGCATTGGTGGGCATCGCTTGGGTGGTGCTCAGAGCTTCCCTAAAGAACACTGCCCGTGGGCAGCTCCTAGCAAGGCTCATGGTCATGAGTACAACTAGGGATGAACCTGGGCCTCCTGCACACAAAGCTTATGCCGTCCCTGAGCTACTTTCCCTGCCCTCTGCGCTTTCCTTACAGGATTTAGTATGTTACTGGCCACCCGCCACAGCTGGGACCCCAGCACTGGGAGCAGGTGGGTGAGCCACACTGACCTGTGCGTCATCCACCTGGGCACTGACTCTGTGAGGGCGGTAGACACAGAGAGCACAACTGTGATGTCCAGTAGTGCAGGGAGGGAGGGATCCACTGTAAGTCAGTGGATCTAGGTAAGAAGCTGCAGGACAGGGGCCACAGAGATAGTTCAGTGGTTATAACCTTGCCATGTTTACTGCTGACCTGGATTCTATCTTCGGCACCACCTTCAGTCCCCTGAGCACTGTCAGGAGTGAGCCCTGAGTGCAGAACCAGGAGAAAGCTCTGAGCATTTCCAGTAGTGATGCCTGAGCACAGAACCAGGTGTGAGCTCTGAGCACTGCCAGGAGTGATCCTAAGCACTGTCAGGAGTGATACCTGAGTACTGCCAGGTGTGATCCCTGAGCACAGAACCAGGAGTGATCCCTGAGCACAGAACCAGGTGTGATCTCTGAGCACAGAACCAGGAGTAATCCCTGAGCACAGAACCAGGAGTAATCCCTGAGCACAGAACCAGGAGTGATCCCTGAGCACAGAACCAGGTGTGATCCCTGAGCACAGAACCAGGAGTAATCCCCGAGTACAGAACCAGGAGTAATCCCTGAGTACAGAACCAGGTGTGATCCCTGAGCACAGAACCAGGTGTGATCCCTTAGCACAGAACCAGGAGTGATCCCAGAGCACTACCAGGAGTGATGCTTGAGCACAGAACTAGGAGTAAGCCCTGAACACTGCTGGGTATGGCCCCAAAGCCTCCATTTGACCCCCTCAAATAAAAATGATGCTAATAAGCGGGAATGCCCTTCCGGAAGACTCAGGTGTTTGTCTGGGAAGCGATTTTCCTGCCATGCGAACACCGCGAGGCAGCCAGACCCGGCTTTGCCACAGGGTTCCCTTCTCCCGTGACTGCTCTGCAGCCCAGACACCTGAGCAGGAGCCAGAGAGATTCGACACAGAGGTCACGACCTGCCCATCTTGGCTCCTGTCTTAGCCTGCCACTTAGCTCCACCCGCCGCTGGCCCTGAGACCTGCCCACTAACCACATCCTTGGGCAGCCGGGGAAAGCTTCGCCGTGTGACTGCGGGAGAAATCAGCTTCCTGAAGGCTGGAGACGGAAGCCCTGACACACAGGTCTGCTGAGGAAGCGGCGCCTCCCGGGCTGGGCTCAGGGCAGTGTCCCGTGCCTGTCCAGTCGGCCCCTGGCTGTCTTCCGAATCCCACCAAGCCTATGCCCTTGTACCCTACTCAGTACCTATCTCTCTTCCTGCCTTCGGGGCTGGGGCTGCGGGAGTGTGGCCTCTGTTCACTCCACATGGTCCCCAGGCTGCGCCAAGTCAGCAGGAGAGGGGGAAAAAAATCAGGTTTTGTGTCCTTGCAGCTGGGCGACCTCCCGCATGCAGAGCAGAGAGCAAGGGGAAACAACTCAAGAACAAGCAGCTGACCCTGACAAAGAAGAGGATTTATGGCACTTATGGACAAGCCCCTGAAGGCCCTGGGGCCTGCTGCTTCTGTCATGGAAGCACCGAAAGGCAGAGATGTCAAGCGGGAGCTGTCTTTAGCACCAAGCAAGGACAAGTTTCTGGCTACTAGCCCTACCACGCGAGCCCCGCCCATGCTGGAAAGCCTAGGCAAGGAACATGTTGGCCCCCGGGAAGGGGACCCAGCAGGGAAGAGTTTTCCATTTTGACCGTCGATGCTGCCTCTACAGATACGTGGTGCAGAGTGCATTGGAGTGTGTTCCAAAGTGGAACTTGGGAGACATTCAGCTTTCTCCTTGGGCAGGAAGGGCCGCTGCCCAGCTGGGCACCCAGGAAGCAGCATGCAGCGCCAAGCCTGGCCTCACATCCTTGGGGTGACTTGGGTTCCCCCGTTGTTGCGGCTGAGTAAAGAGCGTGCATGCGTGTGTCATCCTGAGCCAGCGGCTGCCACCTGGGTGAGGTCACCAAGGTCTCGCACCCGCTCTGCACATGGCATTCCACAGGCTGAAATGTGCTCTTATGACGGGAACAGAGACACACCCCAGGTGGACGTGCGGCCCCCGCAGCCTGGAGCCAAGCCCTTCTCGTCTTGCTGGGTCCTGCCCGACCCTGCCCCCTGCCCCCAGCAGAGCAGAAACAGCTGTGGCTGTCCCGGAGCTTTGGGCGGCCACAAGCAGGCCGTTCTCGCTGACCCAGGAACAAACCCTTACCACAAGGGCCTCTCCCAGTTCAGATACACCCTACTCCCTCCTGCAATTTCACTGCCCTGAGCCTCATTTTATTCCCCCTTCCAAGAGCTCTCAAGTCTGCCCAAGTCTACCTCAAGTCTTTGAGGGCTTCTGTGCCTGGGGGCTGAGCTGGGGGCTGAGACATGCACAGCGAGGAGAGTGCAAGGCTGCGGCTTTTCTACGTGGAGGGAAACCAGCATCTCAACTCGCTGCCCTCGCCCTCGCCAGCAGCCTCTGCCTCAGTTCACTGGAAACAAAACAAGCGGGATTGGGAAATCTCTGCCCCAGGGCTGCCTGTGAGTGCAGGAGCCTGTTTGGGACCAACGACCACATGCTGAGTTCAGCGTCAGAAGGGGACCCTCGCCAGGGGAGGGGTCATCTGTGCCCACTGAAGGTCTCTGCAGGACACAGACGGCTGGTGTGGGCTGGCATGTGCAGGGGACAGTGGGCTCACGGCCTTCCAGGGTGGAAGTCAGCCCCTCAGGAGCGCCTAGGTGACAGCCTCAGTGTTCCTGTTTACATGCAGTGCTGGGTGCTCCAGCGCCTGAGAGTGGAGGAAGAGGAGGGGTCTGCGGCAGGAGCAGCCTTGCATTGGCGCGGGACCCTGAGTGGCGCATCCTTTTGCACTGGACTGGTGTTGGCCTTTCCATGTGGCGAGTTCCATGTGAACCCCCGTCCCCACCTCGTTCTGTTGGCCTAGTCCTTGCATGGTTGGTTAAATAAAGGCACAGAGGTATCAGAGTCTGGTCCCCTGTGTGTCTGTTGAGGTGCACCTGTCACCCATACCACTGCCTCATGTTTGCACCCCAAGGTGGCAGAGAGCAGCAGGAGTAGGGGAGGGATTCCAGCTCTAAGGGGCTCCTGACCCGGAAGTGCTCGGTGCACGGTATGTGGGCTTGAGATCTCAGTGGAGCTTGTTTGTTTGGCTTTAGGGCCACACCCAGCAGTTCTCAGGGCTTACTCCTGACTGTGCTCAGGGATCCCTCCTGGCTGGGCTCAGGGAGCCTGTGCAGACTGAATTAGACTCAGGTGTGCAAGGCAAGTGCCCCAGAGAGGGCTTTGGTGTAGCAGAGCCTGCCCGGCGCTCAGCTGGGGTTGTTGCAACTAACCCTCCTGCTTTTTTGTCCCCTCTGTCTTCCTGAACGTTCTGACTGTGGGCTCTGAGCGGGAACAGAAAGATGAGCTGTATTGCACCCCCAGAGAGGTTGAGCTGTATTGCACCCCAGAGAGGAAGGGCGTCATGGGGACCTTCATCCCACCTGGGCTGGGCTTCTCTGGCCTGAGGTTTATGCCCTTTGGAGCTGCCCCTCAATGAGGAGGACCGGGAGAGCTTCTGGTTGAGGACCAAGCTTGAAGCCAGCTTCTTGAGCAGGCTGAGAGTGTGGGCTAGCTCTGGTTCATGAGAGGGCTGAGAGTGTGGGCTAGCTCTGGTTCCACGAGCAGGCTGGGTGTGTGGGCTAGCTCTGGCTCATGAGCAGGCTGGGAGTGTGGGCTAGCTCTGGTTCATGAGCAGGCTGGGAGTGTGAGCTAGCTCTGGCTCATGAGCAGGCTGAGAGTGTGGGCTAGCTCTGGTTCATGAGCAGGATGGGAGTGTGGACTAGCTCTGGCTAATGAGCGGGCTGAGAATGTGGACTAGCTCTGACTCATGAGCAGGCTGAGAGTGTGGGCTAGCTCTGGTACATGAGCAGGTTGGGAGTGTGGGCTAGCTCTGGTTCATGAGCAGGCTGAGAGTGTGGGCTAGTTCTGGCTCATGAGTGGACTGAGAGTGTGGTCTAGCTCTGGCTCATGAGTGGGCTGAGAGTGTGGGCTAGCTCTGGCTCATGAGTGGGCTGAGAGTGTGGGCTAGCACTGGTTCATGAGCAGGCTGGGAGTGTGGGCTAGCTCTGGTTCATGAGCAGGCTGGGAGTGTGGGCTAGCTCTGGTTCATGAGCAGGCTGGGAGTGTGGGCTAGCTCTGGCTCATGAATCTGGCCTCCAGATCCTGTCACTGAGAACCTGACGGTGTCGCTTCTCCCTGGGGCTGAGCATCAGAGGCTGCTCCTGGTTGCAGATGAGCGGGCAAGAGCATTTTTGTCATTGCTGGTCCAGCCACTTGAAGGAGGCAGACCCTAAGAGTGACTGCCCAGGTGGGCGAGCTGTAGGCTCCGAGGGCTGCCACAGGCTGAGGCATGTGACCTGTGGGCATCAAGTGGGAGAGTGGACGTGTCCACATTCTGGGGCTACACAGGGCCAGGGCCTTCTCTCAGAAACTTGTCTCTGGTGGGGATCTCACAGGATTTCAGGAAGGTGCCACGTTTTAGAAACAGTGTCATGTTGCTAGAGCAGGTTGGCTTTGGGTGCTGGGGAAGGGGGCTGCCCCCTTACCTGGGGTTCCAGAACGTGCAAGACAAATTGCAAGCAGCCAGGAGCACTGTCCAGGCTGTCTCCAGGGCCAGAGTGGGTGTTGGCAGGCACATCTGCTAGAGCTCAACTTTGTGTTTCCACTCCTTGGGCCGAGCTTGACACATGGACCCCAGTGTGTGCCACCGGTGGCTCACACTTGCATGTGGTTTCATGAACACGAACCATAGACAATGTCAAGGTGATGATGAGTCTGAGGTGAGACAGACTGTCAGACTGCTTGGGATTTGTGTGCCAGTACATGAGCTAGAGCTAGCCCACACTCTCAGCCTGCTCACTCCTGGGAGCGGGGGAAGCATTCCTGGGATCTACAGCTCGAAGTACTCCATAACCTCTCATCACCACAGACTCTTAGGGTCCTCTCACAAAGTCTATAAGGCTTCCCCCTCGTCCCCCCAGCCCCCTTCTTGCACGTGAAGCGCTAAGATCAAAGGTAAGACAGTCTTTCCTTTTTCTTTTTTTGTTTTTGGGCCACACCCGGCAATGCTCAGGGGTTACCCCCGACTCTGCACTCAGGAATCACTCCTGGTGGTGCTTGGGAGACCCTATGGGATGCAGGGGACTGAACCTAGGTGGGCCTCGTACCAAGGCAAACGCCTTACCTACACTACTGTCTACCCCAAGGCTGTCTTTTCTTAAAAAAGAAAAAAAAAGTTCTCCTTTTGAGTTCCTTGTCTGATCTGATCTGAGCACCTGTCCGGGCCCTTTCTTAGCAGGACCCAAATCATGCACCCCCAGCCCTGGTCGTCTGAAACGCCGCATGCAGGAGAAAGGACTTGGTCGCTCTTCCCCTCTGCTGCCTGCAGAGCAGGTCTTTACCCCCTCGGGCATACTGCAGGCTTTGCTGGGGGACACAGAAGGCTGGAGGGACAGGCACACCTCGTCAGCTTCTGATCCCTTGGCAGGTACAGAAGCTTCTCCAGGACCCTGCTGAAACCAGGCATTCTGGCCTGCATGCGGGTAGCTGCTGCTAACCTGTTTGGCCACTCAGAGCCCCACCCGACAGGTGAGCACAGGTTAAGCAGAAGGGGCGTCTGTGCTGAGGCCCGCAGAGCCCTGAGCGTCCTGCAGCTGGTCACTTGGCACCTCCCTGGTGTGGCCCTTCGCCTGCACACATGGGCACATTCCAGCCTTAGTGACCAGTCCCGAGAGGTGTGGGGGGAGATGAGAGCTCACTGGGCCCTAGGGTCACTGGCAGGAAGAACCAGGACAGGCAGATACCCAGCTGGCTCTGGCCAGCACTCTGGCCTGAAAGCTGGAAAACACCCAGAGTGATCTTATCACTGGTTCTTTGACCTGTTGTGACTTAAATGTGTGTCTGGAGCTGCCCTGAAGCCCCTGTGTGCCTGCTGTAAGTAAGAGCTTCTTGAGCGGGCTGAGAGTGTGGACTAGCTCTGGCTCATGAGCGGGCTGAGAGTGTGGACTCAGCTCTGGCTCGTGAGCTGGCTGAGGGTGTGGGCTACCTCTGGCTCATGAGCGGGCTGAGAGTGTGGGCTAGCTCTGGTTCATGGACTTCATTTAGGGGAGAGCTGTGCTTATTCCTGTCAGTTTCCACCCATGAGTGGATCCAAGAGGGAAGTGATTAAATATTTTTTTTATTATACCACTGTGAGATATACATTACAAAGTTTTTCATGATTGGGTTTCAGTCATACAGTGTTCCAGCACCCATCCCTCCACCAGTGCCCATTTCACAACACCAACGTCCCCAGATTCCTCCCCCTCCCTAGCCTCTTTCTTTCTTTCTTTCTTTCTTTCTTTCTTTCTTTCTTTCTTTCTTTCTTTCTTTCTTTCTTTCTTTCTTTCTTTCTTTCTTTCTTTCTTTCTTTCTTTCTTTCTTTCTTTCTTTCTTTCTTTCTTTCTTTCTTTCTTTCTTTCTTTCTTTCTTTCTTGCTTGCTTGCTTGCTTTCTTGCTTGCTTTCTTGCTTTCTTGCTATCTTGCTTGCTTGCTTTGCTTGCTTTCTTTCTCTTTCTCTCTCTCTTTCTCTCTCTTTCTTTCTCTCTTTCTCTCTCTCTGTTTCTCTGTTTCTCTCTTTCTTTCTTTCTTTCTTTCTTTCTTTCTTTCTTTCTTTCTTTCTTTCTTTCTTTCTTTCTTTCTTTCTTTCTTTTCTTTCTTTCTTTCTTTCTTTCTTTCTTTCTTTCTTTCTTTCTTTCTTTCTTCCTTCCTTCCTTTCTTCCTTCCTTTCTTCCTTCCTTTCTTCCTTCCCTTCCTTTCTTTCTTTCTTTCTTTCTTTTTCTTTCTTTCTTTCTTTCTTTCTTTCTTTCTTTCTTTCTTTCTTTCTTTCTTTCTTTCTTTCTTTCTTTCTTTCTTTCTTTCTTTCTTTCTTTCTTTCTTTCTTTCTTTCTTTCTTTCTTTCTTCCTTCCTTCCTTTCTTCCTTCCTTTCTTCCTTCCTTCCTTCCTTCCTTCCTTCCTTCCTTCCTTTCTTTCTTTCTTTCTTTCTTTCTTTCTTTCTTTCTTTCTTTCTTTCTTTCTTTCTTTCTTTCTTTCTTTCTTTCTTTCTTTCTTTCTTTCTTTCTTTCTTTCTTCCTTCCTTCCTTCCTTCCTTCCTTCCTTCCTTCCTTCCTTCCTTCCTTCCTTCCTTTCTTTCTTTCTTTCTTTCTTTCTTTCTTTCCCTTCTCCTTCTCCTCCTTTTCTCCTTCTCCTTCTCTTCTCCTTCTCTCCTCCCTCCTCCTCCTCCTCTTCTTTTTCTCCCCCTCCTCCTCCTCTTCTTCATCTTCTTCTCCTTCTCCTCCTCCTCCTTCTCCTTCTTTTCCTTCTCCTTTCCTTCTCTTCCTCCTCTTCTTTTTCTCCCCTTCCTCTTCCTCCTCTTCTTCTTCATCTTCTCCTTCTCCTTCTCCTCCTCCTTCTCCTTCTTTTCCTTCTCCTTTTCCTTCTCCTCCTCCTCCTCTTCTTTTTCTCCCCCTCCTCCTCCTCTTCTTCTTCATCTTCTTTTCCTTCTCCTCCTCCTCTTCTTCTTTTTCCCCATCCCCCTCCCCTTCTTTGTCTTCTTCTTCCTCCTCCTTTCTCCTGCACACTGTGATTTGCAATACATACATTTATGAGGTTATCTTGTATATCCCTTTGCCTACATTCAATGCTCAGTTCTAATCTGGTGTTATAGTTAAGAGGGAAGTGACTTGAGGCAGAAGATTGCTCCAGTGTGTCTTGCCAAGGTTCAGAATTGATTTGTTCCTGGCATGGCCCCCTAATTGGCTTTGTGTCTCACAAGAACACCATGTTTACTGTCGACTGCTTGGTCAAGGAGATACTTTTCTTTTCCTCCCTGATTACTTCTGCATTTCTGCACAGGTGATTTCCAATATGGGTTTTTTCCCCATTGGGGTGGACAGATTTTATTTTTCCAATTTCCTGAATTAAATTCATGAACTTGGTGCAAATGAAGATGCAACACCCAAAGCCAGTGGGCAGGAAGTGAGAAAACGGTCAGTGTGACCCTAGTTAGCCAACACTGGGGGACAAAGGGTCTGAGTCTCTGCTGCAGAAGGAAGCGGGAGGTCTGTAGGGTATAGCCAGGCCTGGCGTCCATGTCCCTCATGTTGTATCAGAATGCTGATGGACACATGTTAGGGGAGGACAGCTGATGGACACAGGAGTCTATGGATGTGTTGGAATCACAGCCACGCCATCATGAATGGTGGGTATTGATTCCCGCCTCCTGTCACTTTCTAGACCAGGCTCAGCTGGGCACATTTCATCTCTTGGGCATGGAGGTGTCCCCAGGTTCCACCGGAAGAAAGACACACCTAAGCCTGACCTCCAGGGGCCCCCTCCTCATGGCAGCCTCAATAACCTGCCCTGTTCCCTGCCCTCCCCACCGGAGTCTGTCTCACTAATCCTGAGGCTCTTCAGGCCCAAACAGACCAGTTCCCTTATCTTCAGGCCCCCAGAGTGATGCTCCATGCAACCTCGTCTGCTCCTGGGAAAAATGGTCCATGATGGCTGGGAGCTGATGGGGAAGACGACGTTGACTTCGTGCACTCCTGTTAGCCAAGATGCAAATGTGTAGACCTAGTGCCTGTGTCTAGGAGGCTACGAAAGGTAGTCATTGAGGAACAGTGATGGGTGAGGGGCTAAGTGTTGATGTGGAAGTCAGCAGGGGACCTGTTGTTCCCCACACTCTTGTGTGGATATTGCTAGGTCATGACCAAACGGTTTCCAGAGGCCTTGATGACTCAGACAACGGAGTCTTGGAGTCAGCAGAGAAATGCTTGGAGCAAGGGCTGGGCCTGCCTGAGTGCGGCACAGGTTCTGCCTCTCAAGGCGCCCTCTGTGGGTTCCTAGGGAGTACGCTGGAGAGCTGGGGTGCTTCTTTTTGGGACTCTGGGGTCAGGACTCCAGCAGGCTTTGCGCTGCCCAGCCTGCATCGCACATGGTCTGTGGGCTGCTATGGAAGGACCATAAGCGTCTCTCTGTGCTGCTCCGTCTTTGCGTGCGTCCAACCTAGTCCTTCCAGCAGTGACCGCTTGGGTCTAACACAGAACTTCCCAAACACGTGGCCTGGACATTTCTGCAGAGAAAAGCTGGCCTGGTTTTACTCCTATGTGGGTTGTATATTGTTTATCATTGCAGAAAACCACAGCACCTCTGGAAGGGCTGGGGGTGGCGCGTGTCCTCAGAAAACTTCCTTTCGACGCCAAGTTCTGGGGACTCGGTGTCCTCACCCAGGCCTCGGCACCCAATAAACACTGAGGAAAGAGTTGTGCTTAAAAAGATTTCTTTCAGTTTCATTTTCTACGGCCTCTGGAATGGTCTGCACCTGATCTAGCTGTTCATCTGTTTACCCGGCCCTCCTAGTCTTTTTAGATCCACTACGGGATGCAAAACTTCCAGATCAGGAGGCTAAATGGTACATATCTGTAGTCTTAAGGGTTGGATTAATCCTCCTAATGTCCACAGATTGTGACGGAAATGGTCCTTCTCGTTCTGCCCCAAAGGGGCTCTGACCAGCTCCTCCCTGTAACTGGTTGTAACCAACCCCTCTCTGTAACCGTACTGGCTGTAAGCAACCCCTCCCTGTAACTGGCTTTCAAGTTACCACCAAATTCGCTGCAGGATCCCACGCATCTGTGCTGGTGGCCTTACCCCGGTCTATGCAGACAGGACTGCCAGCCAGCACCAAGGCCAAAGGATTCTGTCTCCCTCCCTCCCCAAATCCCACGTCCTGCGAGTTCCCGGAGGAGGCCGAGTGAGTGTTTGCTTCCGGGCTTTCTCGTGTTTGGAGTGTGTGTTGACACAGGGCGATAAGAGCGAGGAATGGGAAATGAGGAAGGTGACCGGCACAGTCCCTGGGTCCCAGGGGTGCCCTGATGGTGGCGTTTAGGGAAACATCAGGACACCACATTTGCTTCCAGCGTATGGGTCCCTTCCTTAGAGGTGAAGGTTTTCATGTGTTTTAAGGAGCAACTTGCGTTCCTCTAGGGTCCACTTGGCAGGTGTGAACTGAGCTGGTTGATGCCTCAACAGGGTTTGAGAACAGTTGTAGGGGGATGCTCTTATACCTCAAGAATTTCCTGGGAGGGGCTGGAGTGATTGTACAGTGGGGGGGCTTTTGCTTTTGCATGACTCTGACCCGGTTTCAATCCCAGCATCCCATATATTCCCCGAGCACCGTCAGGGAGTGATCCCTGAGCATCTCTGGGTGTGACCCAAAAAAGCAAAAAAAAAAAAAAAAAAAATCTGGGAGAGGCATGGGGGGGCAGAGTGGGGCTGCACTGGACTTCCCAGGATACCCCTGGCCCTTTGGATCAGTTATGTTTGGCGGAGCAGCAGCAGGAGTTTGCTGTCTTGCCGACCAGACCTGCGCGGTCGAGTCCTGGGTGATACGTGTGAGCGGTGGGCGTGGGCCCCGCCCTCTAAGTGCCCTGCAGCTGGTCCTGGAGAGTGGCGGTCCCTGTGTGCCAGTCGGGGTGGGAGCATGCAGGTCTGAAGCTGCTACTGGGAGCACGCCCGTGTTCCTGTCTGTCCTCCAAGGAGTGTCTGGCCCGGAACGGCCATGGCACCAGGAATTTCTCCATGAGTGGTACCAAGGCTGGCTCCCTTCTAGGGGCTGCACCAGACCGAGCAAGGCAGCGACATTCTCAAGACTTTCCCCCTGGAGGCTTTGAGGAGGCTCCATGCATCTGTCTCCCAGTTCCTCTCCCAGGAAACCCCAAGACCACGTAACTTGACATTTCTCTGGGGCCCAGGTCTGCCTGGGTTTCAATGCCTGCACAGCGACAAGCACCAGGCCCGGGTGAGGGGAGTGAGGCCCTAGAGCTTTCCGGGCACTGTGCACAGCTGGAGAGTGGCTGCAATTGCTTCTGGTCCTGCCCGTGCACCTCTTCAGGGACGTGTGGCTGCTGGCGAAGAGGCTGTGTTCCTGTTTGGTGGCGAACCTCCACGGGGCTCAGTAAAGTGTCTGGTCTGCGCGTTCAGGCTGAACTCTGCCTGCAAGTGGGTTCTGAAAGAGCTCCCAGTTCTCAGAGTTGCGCTGGATTTTGAAGGACTGATAAGGGCTCATTGATCTGCAAAAAACAAATGAGTCCAGCCTGTGCAAGGAGAGTTACTGGATGAGAGCTGGCTCTGCGGGTACACAGGGTGGGGGTGCGTGCGTGCGTGTGTTTGTGTGTGCGTGCAGCGTGTGTGCGCACATGTGTGTGTATGTGCTAGTGTGTGTGTATGCGATCTGTGTGCTTGTTTGCTCTAGGCTGTAGCTTGGCGCTGAGGTCAAAAGTCACTCCCAGATGAGGCCCTGCTGGAGGCCCTCCTAGCTCAGGCAGCTGCGGCTGCAGGCTGGCTCCACAGCGGCAGATGGCCCTGTGCTCTGGGGTCTGCGAGGGGGCGTGCGGGCAGGGCCATCAGCCAGAGCCATCAGGGCTCTTAGCTCCGGGCTGCCCCCTCCCCACCCCTCCCCACCCCTCCCCACCACTCACTGGCAGTCCGTCAAGGACAGGAGGCTGCTGCCCTTCAGGGGCTCCCAGGTGGGAGGTAAAGGAGGTTAGGGACAGAGGGGTGTGGGGAGGGCTGGAGGGGACGGGCAAATCCTGCAGGGAGGAGCGGCAGGAGGACATTTCAGCATTAGATTGTTGTGGCATAATCCGGAGTTGGGTTTGGGGGCACCCTGGGAGATCTGTGGGTGTGGGTCAGCGGGCTTGGCCCAGGTCCCTTCTGTGAAACACACTCACTGGCGGTCGCCTTCAGCTGGGTGTAGACACTTGTTCTTCAAGCCACATTTGCATGTGGCCCTGCAGTGTTAGACCCAAGATGGGGAGTAAGTTTGTCACTGGCCTCTGTAGTCCCTCCCAAGACTTTGCTTTACCCTTTGCAGAGAGCTGCGACCTCATTGAATGTTTTTAAAAATTAATAATTAATTAATGCTTTTTTGGGGGTGGAAGGGTCACACCCAGCGATGCTCAGGGGTTTCTCCTGGTTCTGCACTCAGGAATTACTCCTGGTGGTGCTTGGGGACCAAATAGGATGCCAGGGATTGAACCTGGGTTGTCCGCGTGCAAGGCGGAACGCCCTACCCACTGGACTATCGCTCCAGCCCCCCAATTTTTTTTAAAGTAATAAATTTAGAAAAAAAAGCAATTGATCCCTAGGCTGCGTGACTGACTTTTCCTGAGAAAATTCCTAGTGTCTGAGTTCTCTGACTTGCACCTCACTGCTAGGCACGTGTATCCTCCAGCCCTTCTCTCTGCTGTGCAGATGCCCAGGGTGACCAGCCTTCCAGGCTGCGGTGAAGCATGCCCCCTCTGCACGGCCCTGAAGGATCCCAGAGCATGGCCCCCTCATGGCTCCTGCTCGTGTGACCTTGAGCAAATCAGCATCACCTCTGGCTCAGGGGTCCACATCCCTGAAGGAAGTTCATGAGCGCCTGTGCAGCAGACACATATAAGGAGAGAGTGAGCTCATCTAAAAAGCACTGAGGTGTGTGTAAGGAGACAGACGGAGTTCATCTGAGAAGCACTGAGGCCCGTGTGAGGGTCAGTATGGGGGGCTGAGAGGCGCCAGGGTCAGGGTGCTTAGCTTGCATGTGGCCAATCCTGCCTTGACTCTGGACAATGCATAGAGTCCCCTGACACCTCTCAGGAGTCATCCTTGAGCACAGAGTCAGGAATGAGCCCTGACCACTGCCAGGTGTGGCCCCAAAACAAAGAAAACTAAGTCCCACAAATGATAATGTTAGATATGGTGAAGATGGTGATAATGGAGATGGCAAACACTTGGAGGGGCTGGTGGGGTTGACAAATCCTTGAATACATGTGCCAAAACTTCACCGCTTCTGCCAAGACTATATCCATTCTTTTCTTTGGCCACTAATAAGCCTGTAACCTCTGACCCAGGCCTGTCCTTTTCTTAAGTGTCTTGTCTTGCCTGATTGCTTCAAATGAGACTTTCCTCAGCATCTGCAACTGACTGAAGGTGCTGCTCATGGGCCTTGCCTGGTGGTGTATGCTGATGGCCTGGTGGTGGATTCTGGCTGTCTGGTGGTATATTCTGATGGCCTGGTGGTGTATGCTGATGGCCTGGCGGTGTATTCTGATGGCCTGGTGGTGTATGCTGATGGCCTGGTGGTGTATTCTGATGGCCTGGTGGTGTATGCTGATGGCCTGGTGGTGTATTCTGATGGCCTGGTGGTGTATGCTGATGGCCTGGTGGTGTATTCTGATGGCCTGGCGGTGTATTCTGATGGCCTGGCGGTGTATTCTGATGGTCTGGTGGTGGATTCTGATTGTCTGGTGGTGGATTCTGGCTGTCTGGTGGTGTATTCTGATGGCCTGGCGGTGTATTCTGATGGCCTGGTGGTGGATTCTGGCTGTCTGGCGGTGTATTCTGATGGTCTGGTGGTGTATTCTGATGGCCTGGTGGTGTATTCTGATGGCCTGGCGGTGTATTCTGATGGTCTGGTGGTGGATTCTGATGGCCTGGTGGTGTATTCTGATGACCTGGCGGTGTATTCTAATGGCCTGGCGGTGTATTCTGACGGTCTGGTGGTGTTTCTGAGTGCTGGCAGAGACTGTTTTCTACAAGAGGTGGATCTGGGCAGGCTGAAGGCCGTGTCTGAGCTCCCCACAGTAGCTGCCTTGGAGACGGAACCCTCTGAGGGGATGCACATCAAGGAGAGCCCATTGAGGGGTACTGTCAGCTGCTCTGGGATAACGTGGAGGCTTGCGCTGCGAAAGGCAGTGCCTATGTTCTTGGAGACCCGGAGGCCCACAGGGCAGCGCAGGCGGAGAGGGCTGCGTGGAGACACAGCCTGATTGTGAACCACATCACATCCTTCCCCAAACTCACGCAGGCAAGGTCTGCTCTCACGTGTGTGCCTAGCACTTCCCTTCCTTGGAAACAGGGTCTTTAGAGATGTAACCAAGTTCAGAGGAAGTTATTATGGCTGGTGACAACCAAAAGTGACTCACTCATTATCAAAATGGAGAATTTGCAGACAGGGGCATACAGAAAGAGGTCTTGTCAAGCTGAAGACAGAGATGGGCGCAGCTACAAGCTGGTGAGAGCCACAGGTCCCATGGGAGCGCCACAGGAGACACGACACCAGAAGCAGGCTCTTTGCAGCATTACCTTCACCCCCCCACAATTCTGGGCATTGGCTGTGCACACACAGATGGCGACAGGTTTTGAATGGGGGATTCATAAGTAATAAATTATGAAGGTTCCTCTGGAAAGAAAATGAGGTAGTTTTCCTGTGATCTAGACAGTCTAGCACACCGCATTCTTTATGGCGCACCCCTCTGTGCAGTGCATACATTTTTTTTTTGGTTTATGATTGTGCAGTTGAATATGTATATGTGAAATAAGCAATTTAATTGACTGAATGGCTTTGGAAAGTTCACAGAAATGTTTTCTAGAAATAATATTTTTCCCACCTGGAGCTTATGGAAAACTCTGAGACAGTTGCAGCTGGATTCTTACCAGCTCTGGAGCAGAAGCACAGACACAGCCTGAGAAATTCTGGCCACCTGATACAGCAGCAGGCCCCGCATAGCGATGACGGCCTGGAAGACTTCTGCAGAGCGGAAACTCAGCCTTGCAAATGCAGCGCAGCTTCAGAAAAGCCTCAGCTCCTATGGGATGTATGTTAGCGGGAGACTGGAGGGAGGAACTGCGTTGGGCAGGGAAGCAAGATGACGCCAGCCTAGGCTTTGCTCTGTCTTAGAGCCCCAAATCAGACTGAGTTAAACAAGATCATGAGACTCAGGTATGTCTAGAGCAGCCTCGGGGTTCCCCAGGGTCCCCACTGGGCAGCACGTTCCCACAGGGTCTCACCTCCAGCTCGCAAATCCCTAATGCGTGTGTGGCCCTGGGGCACACCTGTCCTCGCCAACATCTCCTGAGGGCCTGAGCACAATCAGCCTCATGAGCACTGTCGAGTGACCCCACTGTGGGCTGAGGGCCAGTTTATTGCTTGAGCTGCACTTTGCATGCAACAAGTCTAGGGTTGAACCCCAACATAAAACCTACAGACAAGCAAAAGGACCCTGTTGCACTGACGGCAGGTGTACAGCAACAACAGAGTTGAGGTCCAGAGTGCTGGCTGCCTCTGTCCTGGCTCCCTCCTGGTCTGGTTCCAGGACCTGTGCTTTGGAGGCCTAGCTTCCTCCTATCAGTGCAGGTTCCTGGCTGTGCTGGAGAGGCCTGGACTTCCTCCTATCAATGCAGGTTCCTGACTGTGCTGCAGAGGCCTGGACTTCCTACTATCAGTGCAGGTTCCTGACTGTGCTGCAGAGGCCTAGCTTCCTCCTATCTGTGCAGGTTCCTGGCTGTGCTGCAGAGGCCTAGCTTCCTCCTATCAGTGCAGGTTCCTGGCTGTGCTGGAGAGGCCTGGACTTCCTCCTATCAATGCAGGTTCCTGACTGTGCTGCAGAGGCCTGGACTTCCTCCTATCAGTGCAGGTTCCTGACTGTGCTGCAGAGGCCTAGCTTCCTCCTATCAGTGCAGGCTCCTGACTGTGCTGCAGAGGCCTAGCTTCCTCCTATCAGTGCAGGTTCCTGGCTGTGCTGCAGAGGCCTGAACTTCCTCCTATCAATGCAGGTTCCTGACTGTGCTGCAGAGGCCTAGCTTCCTCCTATCAGTGCAGGTTCCTGGCTGGGCCTTGTGGGCCAGGTGTTGCAGAAGTCTCCTAGTGGTTGGGAGAGAAGGGCACGGTGGCTGGTGATTGGAAGCTGTCAGGGCCACTCTCAGCTCCTGTTCCTGCCCAGCAGCCCCGAGTTCTGCCTAGCAACCCAACCAAGCTCCATCTGCCGCCTGGAATAATGAGCTCGCCCTGCTGCCTGCCGCTGGCAAGCCAAGGCTCATTCTTCTATTCACGGGATTAGCCTGTCAGCTTCCCATTGTTCTGTGCTAATGGTCTCACAATGCGCCTGCCTGTTACCTTTCCTTCCTGCTGAATGCTGCTCTGGCCAGCCTCAAGCTGTCCAAAGCGAAGGGCAGGAATGTGAGTGGTGCCCTGGCCACGAGATCACCCCCCTCCCGGCCCCTGTGTGGCCATTAAACCCACCTCAAGTGTCACAATATTTTATGGGTCCCCTCCTCAGTGACCTGGCCGGGCGACCGCATGACTGTTTTCTGTGTCTTTTCAAGCTGACTTCAACCAGGGCCCTGGCTAGCCCTGAGCCTGCGACAGATGTCCCGGGGTGTCTGAAGCTGTGGCCATCAGCAGGACAGGCTTGGGAAGCAGTGGACAGTGGTTTGAGCGTCCTGTGATTGGATTTGATTTTGGGGGTTGAGAACTAGACCCCACAGGAAAACAATCCTGTTCCTTTTACTATTCTTGCTTGTTTTGTTTGGGCCACACCTGGTGGTGCTCAGGGCACACTCCTGGCTCTATGTCCAGGGATCACTCCCGGCAGGGCTAGGGGCACCGTAGGTGGTGGCTAGAGACCCAATTTAGGGTGACCGCATGCTGGGCAAGTGCTTCAACCCCCTGTACTCTCTCAGGCCCCAATTGCTTTCTATTACCTACTGCTCAGTCGGGACGCAAGCGGACAAGGAGAGAACCAGAAATCGCCACTGGCAGAAAGGGCACAGGCTTCCTCAGAGGGGGTTGGCAGCCTGACAGCTGTGAGCCATGCGGCCCAGAGCAGCCAACCCCTCAAAAGGGGTGTGTGACGTGGCTTGGGGGGCCTGGTTGAAGAGTCCTTGTGCAGGGAAAGGACTGTTGAAGGACAGAAACTTCTGGGACAGGTTGTGGCTTCCATCAACTTGAGCAGAACACAACTTTGCTGGGGGTGGGGTCTCTGTGTGCCTGTTGGGGGGGTAGGGGATGCAGAGGTCATGGGTCAAAGTGCTGCTGAGTCATGGGCCACTGTCTCTCCAAGGCCGACTCTGACCTCCGCCGGCTGCCAGTCCAGGCTCTGCAAACCGTGGGTGGCGAATCCTCAGATGCATTTGTGAGCACATGTGTGCGCCTGCCCCTGGTGTCCCCCCCACCCCCCCCCGCCTCGGCCTCCCTGAAGGCCCATGCACGCGTCCCCAGCCGGCTGCAGGCTTTGTTGTCTGAGCCCACAGCTCCCTCAGATTTGCTGATCTTAAAAGCAGTGACAGGTCGTGGCAGAATCACAGCAGCCTCGGCACGTGCCACAGCGGCTAGCATGCAAATGAGGAGCAGGACGCTTGCCCAGGGCCTGAGGCTGGAGCAGCCTGGAGAGGCTCAGCAGGTGCCCGGGCTGGCAGGCAGCAGGGCAGGTGCGCTCGCCTATGCTCCACAGGGTCGGGTTTCCAAAGCAGCTCTCAATCACCCACCAGGTGAGGAGGTGGGAGGAAGGGCACCCCAGCTGGGAGGCGCCCAGCCCTGGGCACTGCTGTGCACTGACAGTTGCTTGGCACTGGCACGGGCCACCGCAGGCTGCACGGGGACGCATTGGAGCCGCCGCAAGCCTCTGAGCTAAGTGATCCCACTTGAGCGCATTTGCCAGAGCTCAGTTTGGGATAAGCTGAGACACGTGCCAAACACTTGGGGCTGCACCCAGGGCCGGGCTCTGCCTCTTCTCAGAGAACCTGCAAGTGGGGACAGCCAC